>OVBE01008986.1:0-16531 GCA_900406425.1 Iberis pinnata | reverse complement strand
ACCAACATATCTATCTACTATACAAATGCGATTTTTTTTGTTGGATAGGCTCGTTATGGTTTAAATATCAAAACTGACAAAAAAACTATATTCATAACATAATATATAGTTTTATACCAATAATATTGGTCTAAGATACTTTTTTGTATTGATCTAATATGGAATAATATATATATATATATATTATATAATATTGTATATCTCAAAATCAACGGAAACGAGGATGCTTCTATGAACTTTAGTATAAAACAAAATGAGAAAGTCGATGGGAGATTTAAGAGTTTAAAGATCATAAGATAAAACGACATCAGAAGATCAAGATATTTTAATATATTTTCACTAATACTAAACCAAACTTTTTAGTTTGCTTTAAGTCTATGTCTGTTTTTAGAGCAAGTTAGGTTTTGGTTTTGAGTGGCAAAGCAACCAATTTTTGTTTTTGGTATGAGGAAAGCAACAATTTATTTTAATGAAGCTGTGGTAGAGAAATTGAACTATCTTGCATAAAAGACATAGCGTGCAATGCATGTATATATATGTGTTGCTTTACACAATTTAGAGAGTAATATATGAGATTAGTATTATAAAGAATATCCCACGTTGAAAGTTCTAAAAGACAACACCAATCCACTTATTATCAATTGGTTTAAAATCTTATAATTTTAATAACATATCAAAGTCCAAACACAATGTGCCTCGCTGAACCGAAGTTGATCTGACCCAACAATGTTCCGGTCGATGATCAATTTGATTTGAAATCCGTCTAGTCTAAAATTAGTCTAGTCGTTCTGACCTAAAATAATAATATTAATATTATTAATATTAATTTTGAGTTGAAAGTCCATAATTATAAAATTAGTACATAAGTTATAGTAGACATACATTGGTGTACCATACTAGAGGAATGTGACAAAAATAAAAATAATAAAAAGTAGAGGAAGTGGAAATTTTCTTGTGGGCACTTTAGTAGAAATCTTTAAACGTTATTAAATTAAACATAATCAAAATCAGCAAAACAAAAACGATTGGTGAACGCCCACAGGAACAAAAACGCTTGCATTAAAACATATTTAACATTTCAAAATATACGACCAAACTTAGTAGCTATAAAGTCTCTTTAAGTTTTGTCATCTAATAAAATCGTACGTAAATCCTACGTGTAATGCATGCTCTTGTTCATATTATACGTACGGCTTCACATATTATTGATATATTAAAAAAAATACTATTCGTGAAGGTTTGGTAAACTTTTTTCCATGAATTTGACAACCGAGATTACAAAGTTATACAACCTAAAAAATAACATACTAAAACCGACGAAAGATAAGATTTTTTCGGAGACAACGACTAAAAGAGGTAGCCATATAGAATAGTAAAAAGGTAAAACAATATTATTCAACCTAACACACAAAGAGAAAATCAACAAAAGACTAATAACCAAGCGATTAATGGACAATTTCCACAATAAGGCGAGGCAAAAATCTAATCACGAACTATGGAACACCAAAGCACGAACACAACTTCTTCCAATATCGAATAATAAATTACTTTACGATAAATACAAATGGTTGTTGGAAACGGAAGAGATATCGCATGAAATGATCGATCTCACCGAGTTTCTAAAGAAGACGACTAACAAGATTGACAAAATGTCATAAAGAGCAAGCCGAAGAATAAAACTATATAATAAAACTTCTTTTTAAACTCATAGTTATAATAAAACTATATATATCTACTTGAGGTTTAATTTGATTATAATTTTCATAATTAAATAAAAGACAACCACATGGGTCAAAATTCTTGACTTTCGTTACTTGACAATCAACAAAGGGCACGACATTAGAGACCCTTTAGATTTCTTGTTCCGACGGGGACATTAACTTTGGTATCAGGCATGTATTATTTTAAATTAAGTTCCATTAGCACATTAAACATATATATATATATATAGTCGTCCTAAAGTTTTAGGAACATAGTTTTTTTTTTAAGAGTATTAGGATTGATTTTCTGCATAAATTTTTTTATGGCGTAGAAGTTCGATAACTTTTTTTTTTAAAGAAGGTAAATATATTAAAATCCAAAGTTTTTACAATGCAAGCAGAGTAGCCAATTTATTTTAAGGGCTCCAAAAAAAGATTAAAAAAGCTCTATTGAAAGAGATTGAAGGATCTAGATTTTCAATGGTGGTGAGTAAACCAAATAAACAATAACTTGTTGAAGCTTTTTCGATCTAGTCTTACAAGAATTGTGTTTCTCACACAACGATCAATAAGTTTGAAAGTAGTACCATAGTCAGCAGCAGGCTTGGTGTTATGAATTCTTGAGTTTCTTTCTTGCCAAATGTGGTATAGAGTAGTTTGAGAAGCTAATTTAGTTAATAGCCTTTGACACTTTGAAAATAATTGATGCCTTAAGGCGATAATATCCGACCAAGATGATATATGGTTGTTTGAGAGACCAAGTCTTTGCAGAATGTGGACCTAGATGTCAGATGCGAATGAGCAGTGCATAAATAAACGATCACGAGATTCATTGATGATGCCATATAAAGCACACATAGGAGTAGTGTTCAGACCCCAAGCAATAAGTCTATTCCTTGTTGGCGGCCTATCAAGATGAGCCACCCATACCATGAAGGCATGTTTTGAAATAGAGCCTTTAAACCAGATTGTTTTTGTCCATGACAGAGAGTTGTTTCTCGGCCTTATAGATTCCCAAGTCAGTGATGATGAGAAGACTTCACTTGCAGAGTTTTGAGCGCACCAGAGATAAGTATCAGGATCTACAGAAGGCACATGAGCAGTCTGAGATAAGAATGATGCTCTAAGGTGGACTAGTATTGGATTTCTTGTTCTCGTAGATGGAAGTAACCACAAACCATTGGAAGTAGCTTCAGCCACTCTTCTGTCTCTATGAATTCCTGAAGCAATAAGTCCTTGATCACCAAATAATTCCCATAAAGATACTTCTCCATTTGATAGCTATTTGTCGAACCAGAAGCTGGCTTGTCTTCCATTTCCAATTTTACATCTGATGAATCATTTAACTTCATATATGATTCCTAAAAGTGATTTCCACATCCATGAATCGCTTACACCCGCTTCAACAGACCAGAAACTTTTTAGATGCAGTCTTGAATCTCTATTCCAGGCCACCCATAAAAATCCACCTTTGGTGAACATCATCCAAACTAATTTGAGAAACAGAGTGGTGTTCCATGATTTCAAGTCTCTCAGACCTAGGCCTCCTTCTTCTTTTGGGAGGCAAATTACTTTCTAGGATACCTTTGCTCCTCCTACCTTAGAGATATCACCTGACCATAAAAATCTAGTACACGTATTTTGTATCATAGTTAGGCAGTTTAATGGGAGTCTAAAAGCTGAGAACCAAAAACTTAAAGTACTATAAATGACTGTTTCAATCAATAATAATCTCCCTGCAAAGGATAATGCTCTGTTAGCCCAATGATTAAGTTTAGATGATAAAACATCCAAGAGAGGGTCATAATCAGCTTTTGTCAACTTCTTATGCATTAGGGGTAGACCAAGATATCTAAATGGAAAAGTACCAGATAAGAATCCTAATGCTAGTAGCTAAGAATTTTCATGATCACTTAAACCTGCAGTGTAGATGGCTGACTTCTCCAAGTTTAATTGTAAACCAGAGAGGGTGTGAAAGGTGTTCAGGGCATTTAAAATGCCTTGAGCAGAACTTTGCTTTCCATCGAACATGATCATTACATCGTCAGCAAATGCTAAGTGAGATATCTTGAGAGTCCTAGCCTTAGGGTGAAACCCAATTTGTCCTGTTTCAAAGTAAGAATCAATGTGAGAAGCAAAGAATTCCATTGATATAACAAACAATAAAGGAGATAAAGGATCTCCTTGTCGTAGGCCTTTAGTTCCTTTGAAGAAACCGCATAAGTTGCCATTCACATTCACAGACTACATTGTTGATGATATGCATTGTTGTATCCAGTTGACATATTGGGGAGGAAAGTCAGCTTCTTGAAGGACTGTAATGATGAAAGACCAGTTCAGAGAATCAAAAGTTTTCCTTAGGTATACTTTTAGGATCCCTCTCTTTGAAATGTTTTTTTTGGTTAAATCCTTGGGCCATTTCAGAGGCTAATAGCACATTTTCACTAATAATATGTCCTTTACAAAGGCATATTGGTACCTAGAGATCATAGAAGGTAGAATATTCTCCAATTTCTTTGCCAATATCTTTGAAATGACCTTATAAATGACATTGCATAAGGTTATTGGCTTAAAGTCAGTAATCCTATCTACATTTGGCTTCTTTGGTATTAAGGTGATCGAAGTACAGTTTAGTTGCTTTAACAACTTTCCTGAGACAAAATACTCCTTGACAGCTCTAATAACATCTTGTCCCATCCATTTCCAAGATTGTTGAATAAAATCAGCATTGAAACCATCTGGTCCAGGGGATTTATTCTTTGGAAGATCAAAAACTACTGATTTGATTTCACTCTCTGTGACTGGCTGAGTTAAATTGCTCTTCATTTCTTCAGTGTGAGAGGCTCCTAATATAACCAATATGATCCTGATCAACAGATGAAGCAGAGGATCCTAATAGATTCTTGTAAAAGTCCACACAGTGATATGCAATATCCTTTTGAGATTGAATTCTCAACCCATCCTCTGTCAGTAGATAGTGAATGCTATTTATAGCATGTCTTGTCTTTATCATATTGAAGAAAAACCTTGAGTTGGAGTCAGCATGCTTGAGCCAGTGTAATTTAGCTCGTTGCATAAGGAATTTCTCTTCTGCTGTTTAAAGCTGTAGCCATTTTGTGTAAAAATCCTTCTCAGTACGAGCCAGGTCACTAGAAGGATTCTATAAGAGGGCATATTGAGAATTTGCTAAGTCTTCAGGAGCTTTTATAACTTTTTCTGTATTCCAGAGAAATTTTCTCTATGAAAGGTCTTGATATGCTGTTTCATGCTTTGTAATTTCTTGCAGAGGGAAAACATTGATGTTCCTTGAACTCTTGTTGAAGCCATCTACTTTTAACCATTGGTAAGAAATTGACATCAGTGAGTAGATGGTTACCAAACATAAAACTTCTAGAGACTGAAGTTCTCTGTGATTTAATGTGCACTCCACATGAACAGTGATCAGAGAAAAGAGGCTCTTTGAAATCAGCAAAAGAATCTAAGAACTGCAATTTCCATTCATCATTGACAAGGATTATGTCAATCTTTTTTGCTAATGGCCTAATTACCTGTTTGTTTCACCAAGAGAAATGACTTCCTCTATGAGTAAGGTCATCCAACTCAATGTGCATAAGACAATCTCTTAATTCTTGCATACCACTTGTAACTTTTGACCCACCAATTGATGAATCTTCTAGGTTTAGAGATTGGTTGAAATCTCCTAGTACAATCCAAGGTTTTCCACTGACAATATTGTTTAAGCTAAAACTAATAAGATCACCCCACAATTGTCTTATCTTGTACTTACAGTTCCTTGCATAGAAAAATGTAACCACAAATTGCTGGTCTAGATAAGGAAGCTTTACCAAAGCTGATATAAACTGATCTGATTTACTGTGGATGGTGACAACAACACTAGAGTCCCATAAAACCCAAATTCTGCGAAGATCTGCCAACTCATAATTACTCACCAAATTTCAGCCCGTGAAAGAAGAACCTTGTATGTTCTTAAATCTAGATACCTTCACTCTTGTTTCAATAAAGCTACCAAGAAGGGCTTTGCTATTCTTAAGCCAAATCCTAAGGTTATTAAGCCTACTAAACTTATTTAATCTTCTTACATTCCAAAAAAGATCTAGCATAAGGGGAATTATTGGGAGGGTGGGTTATTGCCCTTTGATCTATGAGATTTCAGTTTATCAAGCTTGATACCATTCTGTTTGATCCGATACTTCTCCAGCTGAGCTTCAAATTTCTTCCTCTTTTTAGAGATGTACTTTGTGAATTCCATGGAGTCAAGAGGATTATCATCTTCTTCTGATTCAGGTGAAGACTCAGAAGAGGCTTCAGAATAGTCAGTTCCTTGTTCATCTGCCGAGGAGGAAGTAGTTACAATTTCCTTTCCTTTAGCTACTTTTGTGGGTACTGTTGTTGTAGCATTAACCTGAGGAGAGTTTCTTTTTGCTTTTTGATTGGCTTGTAGATGAGCATTCAACTCCTTGAGAGGCTGGTGAACTTCTGTTTCAGGAGTTATAGGAGATGAGTTGTCCTTCTTCTTCTCGACATAGATATAGTCCTTCTTGGAGTTAGTTTCCGTCTGTCTTTTTGCTTTCTTATTAATCTTCACATTCTCTAAAATTGAAGGCCCAGAGCCGGATTTCTTGTCTTTAAACTTTGTTCAGTTGCAGTTTTCTTGTTTGTGACAGGTAGAATTGCATTCAGCACAAAGAATTGGAGCTTTATGACAGCGCTTAATGGTGTGTCCGATCTCTTCACATAAAGAGCAAAGAGGTGGCATCCAGGGACTTGTGACCACCACTCTCTTGATCTGTCCTGATTCATACTGTGCGTTTACAACCTTAGGAAGGGGTTTAGTAGGATCAACAATGACAAGAACACGAGCCACATCAAAGTTAGTCATTTTGGCTGTATTTGGGTGAAGAGACACTGGATCTCCAACCAAACTTGCAATTCTCTGAAGTCCTTCTTCAGAGTAAAAATAAAGTGGGACTTGGTGAAAATCAATCCAAACCGGAGCTGCTTTAAGTTCAGGAGTTGTTGGCTCCAATCCAGGTTCCCAGGCTGCCACAAATAAGGCTTGATTTTCCACATGCCACATACCTTGAGAAAGAACCCTCTTACGAGTAATGGGATTATGGATTTTAATTAGATAAGCTCTATCTGTTAGCTTATAGATTGTGATGTCTCTTACGTTTGGGTTCCAAATTCCATTAGCAATAGCGTGAAAAATATCAGGGGGTAAAGCTTTCCTATGAAATTGACCAATAATGAAAGAATCCCAAATTTTCCTATTCTCTGTAATTACGGAGTTGGGTATTTGAACACAAATCTCACCCGAGTCTAAGAGAAAAGGATTTCCTGTCTTCTTTAGCCTCCGATTTGGACCTTGAACTGCTTCCAACCAAGGAAAATTGGTTTTAGCTCCAGATTCAAGAGCCTTGTCTTTTATCGCGTTCTGCGAGGGTTCTTCTTCAGAAGCAGTTTAGAAGCAATTTTGGTTTCTTGAGGCTTAGCAGTTTGTGCTATTCTGAAAGAATTTCTTCATCAATTCCCTAATTAGTGTTGGTATTGACGACAGAAGGAGGTTCCTCCACTATTAACCTAGTCTGGGTTACAGAGTTGGAGACAGGAGGAAGCGTACTATCGAGAGTAGTCAAGGGAGGGGGAGACAAGAGGAAGAGGGAGATGAGGCAGAGGGTAGACGCTTAAAAGGAGGGACCAACCTCCGGTGAGAAAGAGTTGTTAGAGAAACGAGATAGCTGTTAGCTTTATCGCAAGAGAGAGAAACATATGTTTTTCTCATTGGCAAGTTTAATCTCTTTGTAAGTTTTAATTGTAGTATGATTAAGTTTTGAGAGGGTATACTGGAAATGTTTATTTCTCATTAAAGATTAAGGAACTACAATGTTCAGCTTATATACAAGTTTACTGCTCTCTAATTTAATGTAACTAACGGTTAACAAACTCTAAACTTAGTTACAACAAGAAACTATAATAATAGTCTCGCTCAAGATGGAGACATGATATTGAGAAGTTCTATCTTGGACATGAGCTTGTTGAAAAGAGTAGGGTATAAAGGCTTTGTCAAAAAATATGCCAATTGATTTTCAAACTTTATATGGAGAGTCTTGAGCGAACCATCATCTATCTTTTCTCGAACTAAATGATATTGAGCTTTAATATGCTTTGTCCGTTCATGGAATACTGGGTTTTTAGCAATGTGCAAAGTAGCCATACTATCAGAATAAAAAACTAGGACATAATCAGAACCTGCTCCCAAATCAGAGACCATCTGAGAAAGCTAAATGATTTCATCATATGTATCAGATAGTGCCATATATTTTGGTTTTGCATAAGACTTTGAAACAACATGCTGCTTGCGAGTCTTCCAAGAGACCAAAGAATCACCAATAAAAAGAAAAAAACTTGTGACTGATCTTCT
Source organism: Iberis pinnata (assembly GCA_900406425.1). Taxonomy (NCBI): domain Eukaryota; kingdom Viridiplantae; phylum Streptophyta; class Magnoliopsida; order Brassicales; family Brassicaceae; genus Iberis; species Iberis pinnata. Next base: position 8,389 of record OVBE01008986.1, on the reverse strand, counting down.
TGTATCTGGACATTGAGCCCAGTCTGAATCACAAAAAGCCTTGATATGAAAGTCTAGAACCAAATAATAAAACAGACCTTGGCCGATTATGCCTTTTAAGTAATGTAAAACCTTCTGAGCAGCTTGTAAATGAATATTTTTATGGTGCATATGTGAATTGACAGAGCTTGTTAACTGCAAAATTGATGTCTGGTCTTGAGAGGCTATTACTATAGTTACTTATTGTAACTAAGTTTAGAGTTTATTAACATATAATTTAAATAAATTAGAGAGCAATAAACTTATATATAAGTTGAATATTGTAGTTCATTAATCTTTAATTATTAGACTATATATTAAGATACGCTAGTTGTACTTCCTATATTCTAGGACATATTGTTATGTACAAACTTTATATATACTTTGTAATCTCTACGATGAATACAACACACTTTATCTAATATTTCATGGTATCAGAGCGGCTAATCTAATGCCTAATACCGATTTCTTTTTCTTCTTCTACAAAACAGATTCTTCTTCTTTTTCTTCTTCTTTTCTAAAATTGCCGCCATGTCTGAGGTCTCATCTCAGACTTCTTTATCTTCTTCTCCTTATCAGCTTAATGTGTCCGACAATCCCGATGCTTTGATCTCTTCGGTGATTCTCAAAGAAGATAATTACCCGGAGTGGTAAGTAGAACTACAAAATTCTCTACGTGCTAAACAGAAACTAGGTTTCATAGATGGAACTATCCCGAAACCAGCCACTAATCCGGATTTGGCAATGTGGCAAGCTGCTAATTCTATGATCATTGGGTGGATTCGCACATCGATTGATCCTACAATATGTTCTACTGTCTCGTTTCTCTCCGATGCTTCTGCATTGTGGGAGAGTCTTAAAATTTGTTTCTCTGTTGGGAACGGCGTTCGAAAAAAGGTTTTGAAAGACGAAATTTCATCTTGTAAACAAGACGGTCAATCGATTCTCACATATTTTGGTCGTTTGTCTAAATTGTGGGAAGAACTAGACAATTACCGGACCGCACGCACATGTACTTGTTCAGCCGCTGCCGATATTACAAAAGAACGGGAAGATGATCGGGTTCATCAATTCCTATTTGGACTCGACCTACCTCGTTTCAGCTCTATTCGTTCTATAATTATGGGAGAAGACTCATTACCTTCTCTCATACAGGTGTATTCTCGTGTAGTTCGGGAAGAACAAAAACTCAACAATGCTCAAGGGAAAGAATTAATGAAAACCGATGTGGTTGGTTTCTCTGCAAAATCCGACCAGCCCTCTTCAGCTGCCACAGATTCGGGTCCTCGTTACCAAGACAAATCATCGCTCTTTTGCTCACATTGCAATCGCAAAGGACGCGACATAACGGAATGCTTTCTCATCCATAGATATCCTGACTGGTAGTTGGAGCAGAACCGTCCATCAAACAATTCTCGTCCTATCAATTCTCGGCCTCCTTCTCATGGTGGTAAATCGTCTCGAGGCTCGAACAAAGGACATAGTGGTGGACGCGCTAATAACTCACAGTCCGCACCTGCTGCATCACCAATCGATACCGAACAATTAGCACAACTTCTCAACCTTCTACGGACGCATCAGGCTCATCCTTCAACCGAGAAATTGTCTGGTAAAGCCAATATGAGCGATATTATTATAGACACAGGTGCCTCGCACCACATGTCTGGGAACAAGAGTTTCCTTATCAATCTTTTTTCTATCCCTACCATACCCGTAACTTTTCCTGATGGAACTATGTTGAGTGCTTCTCACACCGGGACATTACAGTTGAATAATGATTATGCATTATACAATGTGTTATATGTACCAGACTTTAAATGCACTCTCTTATCAGTTTCAAAATTGCTTAAGCAAACTGGTTGCATTGCTATCTTTACTGATACTTTGTGCTTTCTTCAGAACCGTTTCAAGAGGACACTGATTGGAGCGGGTGAAGAGCGCGAGGGAGTGTACTATTTCACGAGACTCAAGACTGCTCGTGTTCACAAAGCTGCATCAAGTTCTTCTTCTGTCGTTTTGTTGCACCGTCGTCTTGGTCACCCATCGCCTGGTGTTTTAGCTTCATTTTCTGGTTTTGAACAGTTTTCTAGTGATCTTGATTCTTTAAAACAATGTGAAATTTGTTACCGTGCAAAACAAACGCGCGATCGTTTTGATCTTAGTGATAATAAAGCAACGGATTGTTTTCATCTTGTTCATGCCGACATTTGGGGCCCATACCGTGTTGCCTCTTCATGTGGCGCTCGTTATTTCCTTACCCTACTTGATGACTATTCTCGTGCCATATGGACTTTCCTCATGACGGCAAAATCCGAAGTCCCAACTCTGTTTCGGCAATTTTGCGCCATGACCGAACGGCAATTTGGTAAAACCGTTAAAATACTACGAAGCGATAATGGGACATAATTTACATCTATGTGTGACTTTCTTCTTGATAATGGAATTTTACATCAGACGTCTTGCATTGACACACCACAACAGAACAGACGTGTCGAGCGCAAGCATCGTCATATACTCAACGTTGCTAGAGCTTGCCTTTTTCAAAGTCACTTACCAATCAAGTTTTAGGGTGAAAGCATTCTCACCGCTACCTTCCTCATTAACCGGACACCTACGAGATTATTACAAGGTCGGACCCCTTACGAACTACTCTTTGGATCTCCACTATCGTACTCTTTCTTGCGCACATTCGGTTTCTTATGTTTTGCCCACTTTCGCGATAGAAGCCGTGAAAAGTTCCATCCTCGTAGTCGCAAGTGTGTGTTTGTTGGCTACCCACACAATCAAAAAGGATGGCGCCTTTATGATATTGACTCTGGGAAATTCTTTGTTAGTTGCGACGTCGTCTTTCATGAGAACACTTTTCCTTTAACTACACCAGCTTCACCTTCGGCACCTCCTACTGTCTCGACCTCGCTCAATGAAAATGATTGGTTTCTTCCACTGATACAATCTCCGGTTCAGCACCTCCCATCGGGTTTGGTTTGTGAATCTTCGGCATCTGTCTCTCCCTGTCCCGACACAGCTGTTTCAGCTCCGGTGCCTATCACCGTACCTGCCAAACCCGACATGGATCCTGAACCGCCTTCTCTGGGATTTCCAGAACTATTGGGCCGCGGTCAACGAGTGAAGAAGCCATCGATTCTTCTCAAGAATTATGTCACTCCTATAGTACACTCTTCCTCAGCTCTTGCGCCTTCAATTGTGTCTTCTGTCTCGGGTAAAGTTCAGTACCCTATCTCTACTTTTGATGCTAATCCTAATATTTCAGCCGCACATGTTGCCTACATGACATATGTTTTGTCTGGTTGAACCGCGGTCATACAAAGAAGCGGTTTGTGATGAATCATGGCGTGATGCTATGCAACTGGAAATTAAAGCCTTGGAGCATAACAAGACATGGGATATTACTGAGTTAGCTCATGGCAAGACTGCCATTGGTTGCAAGTGAGTGTATAAACTCAAATACAACTCTGATGGATCTTTAGAACGTCATAAAGCACGTCTTGTTGTTCTGGGAAATCGTCAGAAGGAAGGAACTGATTACGATGAGACGTTTGCTCCCGTTGCTAAGATTACAACCGTGCGTTACGTACTTAGTCTTGCGGCATCTCAGCATGGGATTGTCCATCAAATGGATGTTCATAATGCCTTCTTACATGGCGATCTTTTGGAAAAAGTCTACATGAAGTTACCTCCGGGTTTCAACGACAGCTCTCCTTTGAAGGTATGTCGTCTCCGCAAGTCTTTATATGGTCTCCGTCAAGCTCCCCGCTGCTGGTTCACCAAGCTAAGCGCCGCTCTACTTTAATACGGTTTCACACAAAACTATAAGGACTATTCCCTGTTTTCTCGGATCAGAGGTGCAATTATTTTGCACATCCTCGTTTATGTTGACGATTTTATTATCGTTAGTAATGATGTCTCGGCACTGGATATTTACAAGGATCACCTCAGACGTTGTTTCCATATGAAGGACCTTGGTCCTCTCAAATACTTTCTCGACATCGAAGTATCTCGAACTAAAGAGGGTATTTATTTGTCCCAGCGGAAATATGCTCATGACATCGTCTGTGAAGCCGGAATGCTTGCGGCTAAACCGTCGCCTGTTCCGATTGAGCACAATCATCGACTTGCTTCGGTTGAGAGTCCTCCTTTATCAAATCCCGAGCAGTTCTGTCGTCTTGTTGGCAGGTTCATCTACCTTACCAACACTCGCCCGGATTTAACATATGATGTTCATATCTTGTCATAGTTTATGCAATCTCCTTCTGAGATACATATGGCCGCTGCACTTCGCTTAGTTCGTTACTTAAAGGGTACTCTCACTCAGGGTGTTCTTTTACGTTCTGATTCCTCTCTCCACATCACAGCTTTTTGCGACTCTGATTGGGCTGCTTGCCCACTTACGCGCCGTTCTTTATCTGCTTATGTGATTTATTTGGGTTCATCTCTCATATCCTGGAAAACTAAGAAGCAGCAGACTGTCTCCAACTCCTCCACTAAAGCAGAATATAGGGCAATGGCTTATACTCTCTGGGAACTGAAATGGCTTCGCGAACTTCACTTCACTCTCGGTCTCTCTCATGATGCACCTATGGACTTGTTTTGTGATAGCAAAGCCGCTATCCGTATTGCTGCAAATCCCGTTTTCCACGAACGGACTAAACACATTGAAGCTGACTGTCATCATGTTCGGGATGCGGTTCAATCTGGTCGTATCTCTACTCGTCACATATCTACCGCCGACCAACCCGCTGATTTGCTAACAAAGGCTCTTCCGCGACCTGCTTTTGAACGTCTACTAGCCAAGTTGGGTGTCCACAGCTCTGCCTTACCAACTTGAGGAGGGGTATTAGACTATATCTATTAAGATACGCTAGTTGTACTTCCTATATTCTAGGACATATTGTTATGTACAAACTTTATATATACTTTGTAATCTCTACGATGAATACAACACACTTTATCTAATACATTTCATTAATGAGAAATAAACATTTCTAATACTTAATTTTTTCAATCTGTTAATATAAATTCTATTTTAATCAATTTGCATACATATAAACACATGAGTGGAAGTTTCGTATCCTTTTCGTGAAGTTAATTGTGTTCCTTTAAATTTGGCGGCGGTTAGAGAAAAGCTAAATTAGGCGTGGTTTGGTTCATGAACTAATCACCACAAGGAAAAAGTAGTGTAAATTGTTCATTCACCAAATTATATTCTCCGACATGATTTAATTTTCCATTTATTGGTGTGTCACCTTTCAAATAGACCATTATTTTTACATGTTAGATGTTATAAGAGGACCTATAACTTATAAACATTTTAGATAAAATTTAACAATATATACATTGTAAATATATTGATATAGATTTTTTTTTGTCATCATCAAATTTTGATATTGTCTTATAGATAATTTCAACCAAGTGTTTGTTGTAATACAAAAAAAAAACATATATTCAACCATTTTTTTGGTCAGAAATTTGACAGAATTTGTCTCTTCCAACTAATTTTTGACTAATGATAAGTGACCGAAAATTCATGGTCGCAAAAGCATATTAGTCAGAAAATAGTCAAAGTTTTTCGACTATTTTGTTGGTCGGTAAGATGATTGGAAAATTAGTCGGAAAATTTTTTGAATACTTTTTGACCAAATATCCTTGTTGGTTGGAAAAATTTTCAACCAATTTCCGACCAAATTTAATTTTTTTTAAAAAAATAAATAAATAATATAAAGAAATTTAATTAAACAGAACATTATTCAAATAAGGTCCAAACTTCAATATTTAAATAATCTAGTTCCATTTCATCATCTAAATTCACTTGTCTAAATCCAAAACTTAATTTCATCATCTAAATTCACTAATCTACTTCCGAAATCTAATTTCATCATCTAAATTCACTAATATAATTCCCAAAACCTACTTTCATCATCTAAATTCACTAATCTAAATCAAAAATCTGATTCCATCATCTACATTCACAACTATAAGTTTATAACCAATTTTTACAATCTATATATATTAAACAAAAAAAACTTAAACAGATGTTATACCTTATTTCGGATTGAAATGAGAGGTTTTTGAAGATTTTATTAAGTGTTTAAGTTGTTTGAAGGAAAAGGATCATGAGGAGTATATATGACCAAAATTTTGACTAATTTTCGGATCACCATGGGTATGTGGTCGGAAATTAGTCGGAAATATTTTTTTAAGTTTTTGACTAATTTTCAACCATTTTTAGTAGTCAAAAATTTTCAGACCACCGACTAATTGTTGAGTTAGTCGAAAATTAGTCGGAAAATTTCCTACTTAATACCGACCAATGTATTTGTAATAAAATTTTTGACTAACTTTGCGATTAAATACCGACCACTTTAGTAGTCGGAATTTTCTGACTAATTGTTGAAATTAGTCAGAACTTGGTCGGAGAGTTTCCGATTGAATATCGACCAATGTCTGTGAAAAATTTCCGACTAATTGTTGAATTAGTTAGAAATTGTTCGGAACATATTCGAAAAATTGTCCGACCACCCTTTCTAACTAGTTTTGGTGGTCAGAAATAATGAAGTTTTTTTTTTATAAAGAATTTTTTTTTTTTTTGATAAAGAATAATGAAGTATTCTTGTAGTGTTATTTTAGTTCAACCTAAAAATTTAAAATAATGAAAATATGATTTTTAAAAATGTAAAAAAATGTAAAAGCCATTATATATTAGTTTCAAGATTTTTAAACAAAATTACAACATTCTGCATGCCATTCATGCCTATGACCGTATTTAGCACATGAAACGTAAAAACTCGAATATGACCTCATTAAAAACCACACTTATAATTATTTTTTTTCCCTTCTTTTTTAAACCTAATTAATTACGAAATTTAAATATATAATTGGTTCAAGATAGTGAACCAATAGAGCTTAAACGTTAATACGGTTAAGTACTATTTTACTAATTATAAATTAGTTAAATTGTATTTGGAATCATATATGAATATAGACTAACAATGTTTACGTGTATGGTTTGACAACTAGTAGAGGTAACAAGCATGTGCGTTTATGAAACTTTTAATTAGTTTCAAAATTTTCAGGTTTGTGTCAGAAATATTTGTGAAAAAAACATTTTATTTACTTTTGAATAATTTATTTATGAGATTTATTTTTGATTATGGTCCCCATTCCACAAAGAGAACTTGGAATAACTTTCCCATTAAGGAAGATTTTTGTTTTTTAATGTTAAAGATGTGGACCATTCTCTTCTAGGATTCATTATAATTCTATGTTAATTTTCTTACTCTTATTCACGTTTAATGTTTCCCAATTTGCTCCTATAGAAGTTTTACTCTGTCTTTTTCCTTTATCACCATTTAACAATACTTACATTATAAAGAGTAATTTCATAAAATCAGTGCCGGCTCAAAACTTTTAGGGATCCCTGGGCAAAAAAAAATTTGGGCCCCTTAAATTTAATTTTCTTTAAGAAAATTAATCAAAATTTTAATGTATTAGATATTTATTGTAAATTTTTTTATAAATATATATTAAATACAAATAAATTTTTTTAATTTTTTAAAAAATCACTATTAAAAAAAATAAAAATAATTTTTTAAAATTTTTTAAAAAATTTGAACCAAAAAATTATCGGTTCAGGGGAGGGACCCGGGGCGGTCGCCCCTAGTGTCCCTCCCACTAAGCCGGCACTACATAAAATATCACAAAAAGATCATATTCTAAAAATACTACACACTCCAAATTATTTAAAAAAAAATCCATTAAAATGTTTTTCTTTCAAAAATACCATTGAATTTTAAGAGTTTAAAATTTAAATTCTTACGATTTTGGGCTGACTAGTTAGAGTTTAGGGTTTAGTTTTGAAAGTGCTAGAGTTTAGTTTCGGGGTTATGGTTTAAATTTGATATTTTAAAGCTATTTTACATTTTGATATTTTTGAATAAAAATATTTTTGGGGTATTTTGAAACAATTTGTGTGTATAAAATTTTCGGAACATGCCTTAAAATATGGTATTTTTTAGAATGGTCCTATTTTAAAAAAAAATATTCCATAAAAATATATATGAAATTAGTGATTTTATTATTATTTTTTTCAACTTAGTGTTAAGTTTAATACTATTGTCAAAATTATGGCAGAATAACAATAACATTACGAAATCCGCAAAATAGAAAAATTTGAAAATATAAAAATTTAACGAACAACTAAGAATTGTATTCTAGTTATTCATGTTAGTACTCTGTCTGTGTTATTATCTGAATTCAAATACATTGTTGTTTATAGAAAAGGATTAGCAAACAAATTCACACAAACCAAAGTTACCAAATATATATATATATATATATATATATATATATATGA
>OVBE01008985.1:0-16531 GCA_900406425.1 Iberis pinnata | reverse complement strand
TTTCACTCCGAAAATCCCACCTATCAATTTGATTACCCTCAAATTCCTAACTATCAAATGCAGATCAATAATGATTTTGGGCCTAGACGAGAAATAGTGATGTCTCGGTTCTTCCTGCTCCAAATGCCATTGAATATTGCAAAGAGGGCTCCTTTCGGTGGGAGAAAACCATGGAAATGCCCAACCAAAAAATCGTCCTAGTTTGTTTTGTTACAAGCAATTAACTCATTTGGTATCTTAACACATAACTTCCTTGATTCCAGTAGAAATGGGGTACCTTTCATCTGCATCTTCGCAGACCAGTAACCAGCTCCTTCTAATTGACAGAGATAGGTGGTGGAGCTTCCTCAGAGCCCAAAGAAGGAGCAACCGAATTCTGATTTGGTTGGACATTAAGACTTGGAAAATTCTTATTAGAGATATTTAGGTCACCAGAACCTTTTCCCGAGGGGACGTTAGCAGCACCAGGAAGGGATTTGGGTCGAAATGGTCGACAATTTTGCCATAGGAGAGCTTTTTTTCGTTGTTTTTCTTACCCATTATTCAAATTTTAAAATATTGTCGTTTAACCAAAATTACTTCTCGATACCTGTTTATTTTGGGTTCAGTTTAGTTTAAGCATCTATAGAAACGAAGATTCAGAAAATAAAGTCCCATACTGAATTCAAATCAAAGAAGAACATGAAAGTAAGAATGTCAAGCGTTCCGATCACGATCATCTGGTCTGTTTTTGCAAAGGACTTAAAAATGTTTGATCCACGATGAGCCGATATGCATCATCATCTTGTGATAAATAAGATGCGGTCTTATGGCTGGTCCAAAATTTTTAAAAAATATTTTTATATTATATTCTTAAGATTTTTAAATTAATAAATATTTTAGTAAAAAATAATTTAGTATTATTATTTGTAACTATTCTGATTAACATAAAATTGTATATTTTTAAATATTTAGTAGATTTTTTATTTTGTTACTAATCTCTGGATTACAACGAATTGACCCCATAATCCAAGGAAGAAATACGTTCGTAAACTGAGTGATCATGTTTGATCTCTGATTTAGTGACGATAGAATAGAAGTGACAACTACAAAACCACTTACTCTTTATAATATGCCGATAAATTATGCGGACTGAACACCAACCGCTAGACAAAAATTAGATGGAAATCCATAACTCATATGAACCGATCCACAAATCCTTTATAATGAAATTTAAATCTTGTGTCCAAATATTTTGTATGACAATATGAAATCAACCTAATCCGCATATTTTAGTCCTTTTTAACATCTATACAAGTTTTTTTTTTAATAGCGCATGATTTGGAGCTCTGAATTAGCTTCAGAATCTTGGAACAACAGTTGGCAAGTATAGTCATAAACTCTAGTTTGTTTATAAAAAGTAATTAATTAAACATTGCTTAATTATAAATTTTATTAAATTTCTTCTGTTGATAACAACTTTATTAGAAAAATACAGTAATAACTAACAAAAGTCTTACTTTTCTTTTATTTTTATCCTTTTTTTAGTCCTCCTTAACATTGTCATGCATCCCAATAGAAACAATAAGGATCTGATCCATCACGATTAATACGACACATTGGTGCAGAACTTAGATACTTATTATCCACATCCCAAATACATACTTTACATACCGGAAATTTTCCCAATGGATTATCATCTCTTGATACTTTAAATATATCAAAATAGTGAGATCCACCTCCATACCATGTAAAATGGCAACGAAATCTCGTAGTTTTTCTAAAGTTAACTTTAAAGCTAAATTCCCAAGAACCACCATGAGGGATATGGATCATCCCAAGATCATCCTCTGAAGATTTGCAATGTACATTTAGAGTTTCAATATCGAATAAGGTGTTTCGAATTATAACATGCTTTTTTGCCCATGGTAAAAAACCGTCGGATCCGGATGTTGGCTCTTCAGCTACATCAGTTGTAACATTTGAAGCTGAAGCAGAAAGAATAAGAGTAGAAGAGATCATAAACATTAATATGAAATGAAGTTTATTGAAAGAAACCATAGTGGTTATATATGTAAAATATATATTTTGTGGGTTGGTTAGATGAAAGTTAAAATGCAACATTGGTTCCCATTTTATAGTTGTCGAAAGATTGTTACTATGCAATTAGTGTTACACATTCTAAGAGTATATAGCAAGTATATTCAGTCAATGTTGAATGCATATAATTTGGTTTATTATCTTATAATTGAGAAGTCAAAAATTTAAACTTCATTGCCATGGAAACAAATACGATTATTTTCTACTAATTTTCCTTATTCTAGATGGTTTGTATATTGAAAATGGATTTTTTTTATATATGTACATATTATAACTTATTAGTATATATGGCTAATGGATGTAATTTATAAATTTTAGATCGTGACTTACTTTTACAAAATTTAAGGATTTCAAAGCTTGATTTTTCAGGGTTTGGAAATTTATTATACTTCTACTAATAAAAAGATATATTTTAGCTTTCAGTTATTTTCAGAAAAACATTATGGAGAATTCTACAAAATATCACAAAATTAGATATATTCTAAAAATATCCTACATTATTATTTTTTTAAAATACCATAATTTTTTTTTGTTTCAAAAATAGCACACAAATTAGAAATAACTTTAAAACACCAAAGTTAAACCCTAAACCCCCAAAACTAAATCCAACCCTTTCAATATTAAGCCCTAAAATTCTATTTAGTGGAGTCAAACAACAAAAATTTAAATTCTAAACTTTTAAAATTCACTTTTTTATGTTTGTGGTATTTGACTTTTTTTAACTGTCAAAAACTTTCTAAATACTTTTCCATTAATCCTTTTTCACCAATGAATTGTTTTTTTTTTTAGTCGGGAGGAGTTTGGGTCTTAGGCTCAAGTCTCTTCTAAATCCGAAACCGACAGTTACTAATATCTGGTAATATGGCATACAACATTATTTCCACCAAAAATCGAACTAGGAACTCTATGAAACCAACTCATAAAATGAAACGACTAACCCAACGCAGAGTTGGTTTCACCCATGAATGTAAACTATCTTTTTTTTTTTCAGCAGTGTGAACTATCATTAATCTTTTTGAAAACGTATATGAAGATAATATTCTATACCATATAGGGATGTGTCAAGCAACATGCGTATCTTCGGTAGAACACCGCGATAGAGTGTGCTAAGTAGGGATGCTTTGTTGAAACCATAATAAGGACATTGTATAGTGTAATTCTTGAATTGTTCCCATGCCTTAGAGAATATTTCAGCGTTTCGTTGTGCGAAACCAGAGATGTCATTCCTCAATCTTGCAGTACGATATGCAGAGAAGAAAATGGCAAGAAAAGCCTGCTTGCAAGCATCTCAGGTAGTGATTGAGTTCCTGGGAAGAGACTTCTCCCACTGATGAGCTTTCTCTCCCAAAAAGAATGGGAAGAGACACAACTTAAATGCGTCTTCACTCACACCGTTGATCTTGGTGAGAATGCAGAACCGGTCAAACTCGTCCAGATGGTTGAGTGGATCCTCCATTGGCAAACTATGGAATTTTTTCCTAGTACCATAGCTATCAAGTTGTGCTTGATCTCAAAATTGTTGTTCTGTACAGTTGGAGGGGTGATTTTATGACGTTGTGTGTGAGTGTTTGGATTGTCACCAGCACCAATTGTGTGCTGGTTATTGTGGTTAGCGTTGTCCTCCATTTGCGAATCCAACATTCTTAGGTGTTCCAAGCGTTCTTGTTCACGTCTTGCGCGAGAGTATTCCCTTTCAAGAGGAAAAATGTCTTCAAAGATTGGAATTAAGTCAGTTAGTCATCTGCTTCTTAGGTTCATGCACAGTTATGCAAGTACCTGTAAACAAAGGAAACAAAGGAAATAAAGGAAACAAGGTGAATATGGATGTAGAAAAGTAACTTCATCTCAATAGATCTAAAATCCAGAATGTAACAAACAAACACCCAATTGGCAACGACGCCAAACTGATAACACGCTTTTTAGTTTACGTTGTCAAGTCAATTGCCTATCACACAAACATGTCATTACAATATAGATAGGGTGTCAATCAAAATGGGTGTGATGCTAACAATCTAGATGTAGTGGAACTACCAATTTAAGCCAATCAATAAAAATGGTGATTTTACTATCAAGTCCTAAACGAACAGAACATAGCAAACATGCAGGAAATAAAAACAAAAATGAAAGTAAGCATGCATATGTAAAAGAAAGACAGCTATTGAAACGTAAACATGAAAGTAAAATGGGTAAAAGATACAATCAAATGTAAGAAGTTTATGAGAATGAGGATAATTGACCATAGACCCTTTTTGAACTCCCTAAACTCCTAACATACCTTAGACAATAAGCTACCCCTAGATAGCAAATTCATTTGCCACCAAGTCCTACAATCATATTTTAATTGATCATAAAGAAATCAGCATGAAGAGCAATGAAATAGAAGAGATCTATATTCAATCAAACTTAGGAGCCTAGGAGGAACAAGAAATCAACACCAGTCTACCCTATCCTCATGAACTTAAGGTAACTACTCACTACGCATGTTTGGTGCGAAATCAAAAAACAGGAAAGCATAACTACTAAGCAAGACATTCGAATCAAAAGGCAACGATGATGAACAACAAGAACACTAAGTTGAAAACGTAGATGATGAGCAACAAGAACACTAACCCAGAAAAATAGAGTAAGAATGAAACAGTAGCAAACCAGAGAAAGAGATCAAGGTAAAAAACAAGATTAAAAGCATAAAACGTAGATCAGCATGCACTAGGTAGTTCACAGCCCTAATCTAAGCATGAAAATGAATAAATAAAAGGTAAACATGAACTTAATCAAAGATCTGGGTTTTTACATAAAGAACATGAAGAACAAAAACAGAGAAAAAGATAAACCTAACACAAGACCAAAAATGGCAAAAAAATTAAAGCTTGTTCGAAATGGAGGCGTTTTAGGGCTTTTATAGTGTTTTGAGAAAATCCCTAAAATGCATAAAAGAAAAAAAGCAATGATTAAACTGGGTCTTGGGTCTGGTCCATCCTAGAATCGAGTTGGTCATGCCGGAGCTGCTTAGCTCGATCGTGGTAACGTGATGTGATCAAGCCATGTTGAAGACATGATCGAGGCGACTTAGAAGTTGGGCCGAGAGAGGTCGAGGTGCTTGTTCGGGCCATCGAGGTGCTTGGCCGGGCCATCGAGGTGAGCTTGGTGGTTGATCAAGGGGACTAAGGCCGAGGTGATCAAGGCGAGGTCCAGGATGATCGAGGTGAAAGAAGGCTTGGGATCGAGCCGGGTCTGGGACGATCAAGGTGAAGGTCCAAGAGAGGCTCGATCTCGTGATCGAGGCAAAGAATGCACATGATCGAGCCGACTTTATCTTGTCTCGATCACGGGCTCGATGGTGAGCTCGATGGTGATCGCGGCATGCGTTTTTGGTCGAATTTTACTTGAGATACACTTGAGTTGGTTCCATTCTGCGCATTTTTCTTTCCTTCTCCAAATTTGTCATAATGTTTTGAAAGCTCCTGAAAGCTCCTGAAAGTCCTGAAAAATCTCCAAAATGCATATGTATGCAAGTGCTAATATAAAACTTCTTAAAACATGCAAACTTGCTAATAAAGTCTATGGATGCAACATATTTACAACTAAAGGACCCTAAAATGATGCTAATTGACTTCCTGAATCTACTAAAATGCAGAGACATCACTCGATCACCTAAAAGTCCAGCTTGATCACTCATCTTGCTGGCTCGATGACCCAACTTGACCTTTGCTCGAGCGAGACCTTTTCTTCATAGACCAAGTTGGACCACGTGAGGTTTATTTTAGCATTTTTAGGGCTTTCCTAAACCACTATATAAGCCCTAAAAATGCCTCCATTTGGACTAAGCTTTATTTTATGCCTTTTTGGGTGTTTGTCTTAGGTTTCTTTTCTCTTTGTTTTTCCTTTTATGTTCATAGTTGATCAAACCCAGATTTCTTATGGAATGCATGCTTTGTTTCTGATTTCTTCAGTTTCATGTTTAGTTTAAGGTTGTGAACTGTCTGGTGCATATTGATCTACTATTTTACACTTCTAATCTTGTTTTTTTCTTCATCATCATTTTTGGGTTATACTGTTTCATTTGATTATTGTTTTTCTAGGTTGGTATTCTTGATGTTCTTGATCATCATCTTCTGCATCTCTGATTTTTTTCTGTCTTGATCATTATTTCAGGATTTCATATATTATGTTCTTACTATTCTTCATAGGTTGACTTTTGATCATGATATTTTTTTTTGAAGTTATGTTTTCTGGTTTTCCTGATTTCATAATAACCATGTGTAGTGAGTAGTTACCTAGGTTCCATGTGGATGGGGTAGACTGGTGTTGAATCCTTGTTTTCCCTAGATGCCTAAGTTGATTATCTATAGATCCCTTTTGTTTCACTGTTCTTCATGCTTATTTCTTTATGATCAACTGAAATATGATATTAGACATTTCTACACCCAAAAGGTGTCTGATGAAATGTCTGAACAAGTGATTTCAGAGATTTGCATACCTAGCCCAAGAGATTAGATGTTTAAGGTGCTTATTGTCTTTAGATGATTGGTTCTTCATGCCTGCTATTACCTAGGTTGAAATCATTTATTAAGAGATTAGACTTGGTTGTTTATGAATATGTTGTCTAGGGATTAGCTCATTGTTTGAGATGTGTTAGGTGTCTAGGTAATTCAGGGAGGATCACTGTTCAATTACCCCCATCCTTAGAAACTGCTTTGTTTGATTGCTTTTTACCCCCATTTTCTTCCCTGGTTTTACTTCACTTATTGTTTACCCTTAGTTTCTGTTTATGCATGTTTTCTTGTTTAAGATTGTTAGAAAACCCCGCTTTCTTATTTTTCTTGAATTAGTAGTTCCAATTGCATCTAGAGTGGTTAATAACACACCCATTTGGATTGACACATATTCATACTGCAATGACATGATAGTGAGATAGAGGTTGACCCCGTAAATAATTAACTATCAATTTGGCGCTGTTGCCAATTGGGTGTTTTATTGCTACATTTTGCATTTTGGATCTATTGAGATCAAGTTTACTTTCTTTTACTTTACTAATTTCTATTTTCTCCTTGTTTATGCATTTTAGGTGTATGAACTTGAGAACTAGAGTACCCACAAACTTACTACCCTTCACTGAAAAAATTCGTGCTCTTGAATGGGAACACTCGCGGGCAAGACGAGAACAGGAACACATCACTCATCTTCAACATTTAGATTTAGAAATGGAGAATATCCACAACAACAACTAGAATAATCAGCGCACCATCGGAGCTGGCGATGCACCCAATATTTTCTATGTTTTTGATACTTTTTCTATTTTCTCCTTCTCTCTGATTTGTGTTCACACCAGGACGGTGTGGAGTAAGTCTGGGGGAGGGAATATATACTAACACGGATCCAACGTTTATTTTGGATGTTTGTCAAAAATGATGAAACTTTTGGAATTTTACGTTTTGAATTCGCTGAGTCTATCGAGTCAAAGGAACTATGATCAAAATCGATGATGATAATTAACCAAGTGTGGGTATGGTATTTGCTTTCTTTAGACTACTAACCTAGATTAATTATTGAGATTATGATTAGAACCCCATTACTGATTGATTTATTTCTGAAAGTTCTGATCTCTTGAGTTATTGATGATTTGATGCTAGCTCTGCCATGATAGGACTTAATCTGAACTTTAATTAGTCTTGCTTATGGTGTTGATACTCTGAGAATTAGGTACCTTTCTCTTCAGTGTTCTGTAAAGCCGACAAGTTCTTCGAGTACGATACGGGTCCTTTCTCTTTCTCTCTCTTCAGAAAATAAAGAAACGGTTTAAAAAAGGGTTGAAAGCGTGACCTAGAAGTCTGTAGTCAATCCCAGCGAATTGTCGGATGCTAAAAAAAGAAGAAAAAATGATGAAAAGAAAAGAAAAGAACGAAAAGCGCATAAATTTGAGGTAATAAAAAAGAGAAAAGCAGTAAGATAAGAAAAAGAAAAGAGAAGTGAGAAAGGGAGAAAAAAAGATCAGGACCGGAAGGTGGTTGATGCTCTGTTTAATATGGGCTAGATAAAAGAGGTACTTGAGTAAATTGATTCATATACCGTAGGCGAGAATGCATATATCTGAACTTAATTGAATATTAAAGAGCTGGTTAATATGATTTGACACTTGATTGATTTGAGATTTAGAGTAGGAAACACGTTATTGGCTTAGTGGTGGTAAACAGTCCATTCAAGGTAGTTGTTTGAGATTGGTGTCTCTTGAATTTTGAAACTATGCTTATGGTTACTGAGATTTTGTGAGTTTATGTGTGGTCCATTTTAAACCTCTTCTCTGGATTAGATCTTGATTTACTTGAGGACAAGCAAAGATCTAAGTCTGGGGGAGTTGATATTGCTCAGCTTTAATGCATAAGATTGGGCATTTATGTATGCTATTCTGCATTATTCTTAGTGTTTTCCTTGCATATTTGGTATATTTTTATAATTCTAGGTGTTCAGGTCGTGTTGGAGCAAAATGATGCATTTAAGAGCATTTCAGAGAAAATAAGAAGAATTGGCTAAATGTATAACAAAGTGCTCGATCGAGCACTAGGAGATCAATTGAGCAAAGTGGCTAAGGGAGTGCACGATCGGGTAACACTGGAGCCCGATTGGGCAATTCCCCTGGAGAAATCCGGACATGAAGATCGATCGTGCAACATGAAGACTGATCGAGCAAATATTAAATGTGCTCTCTCTCTCTCTCTCNCTCTCTCTCTCTCTCTCTCTCTCTCTCTCTCTCTCTCTCTCTCTCTTTCTCTCTCTCAATCTCGATCTGAACTAGAGACACCGTCTCGAGACGAATTCATTCACTGGAAATTATGTTTGATTATCTAGCGATCTAATTAGGATGAGTAAAGCCTCTTGATCTTCAATTCCCTTGTAACATTGACATTTTCATGATTTCACATATATTCCAAATATAATGATTCAATTAAGTTACAATGTTAACGAGCTTCTTAATTTCATGTTGTTGAACTGAAAAAGATATCTTGTTCTGCTTACGTGAAAATTTTTTTCTTCATTTTATCGATTTGGTATGTGTCTCATGGATTTGTGAGTTTATGAGAAATTTAGTTTACTTGGATTTTAGTTGTTTGTGTTTATGGGATTTTGGCAATTTTTTATTTATGAAATTTTTAGGTTTTAAACCGTTTAAGTTTCTACATTAGAGTTCTTATTCAAATGATTTCGTTTAATGCATAAACGAAATATCATGTGTTCATTTCTTATTCATTTGAGTTCTTCATGTGAACTACAAAATCATGGTTCGATTTTTTTGTTCAGCTTTGAATGAACAATCTATTTAGTGTTAACATAAAATTCATGTTTTGATTTCTTATTCATTTGATTTCTCACACGTGCATTACAGTTCGTCAGAAGATCTTATGTTGAACCGAAGGAACTTCTTATATCTTATGTCAGAAGATCAACAAGAAACAAAAAACCAGATGAACAAATTGTATTCACATGAACAAAATATGACTACATGACATTGTGCATTCATATGACCAATAAATAGGATATATATTCATATAAACACGGATGCGTTCATATGAATACAATTGTGTTCATGTGAGCACATGTAAATTGGTTCACGAAGAATTGATTTCTAATCAAATTTGTGTCCTTACTAATCTTCAAGTCTACTGTAATTGCGCAAAACTTAAACATGAACAAAATATAAACACATGAACAAAATAATTTTATATGAACAATAATCTGTATATAATCTGGGGAAAATGTCAATTCATATCCAGACAATTCGTATCATGCTTTTTCATGTCTGAACTTTAGGCTAGTGCCTAAATCGTCCTAAACTCTTGTTTTAAGATAATTTTGATCACAAACATTATTAATAGTGCTAAAATATGCATTACGTTTAATGCCATTTATATACCGTTAACTGATAAGAAAAAAATTATCAATTTATACCCCAAATATATATGATGTGTCGTTTTATACACCGGTTTTTTGTAATGTAACAATAATGTTTCATTTATAAGAAAATAATTTTATATCAATTAGATGTGTATTTGATTATGGTTTGAAGGGTAATCTAACAATATGAATAATGTGATTGTGCTTTTGCAATTAAATTTACAGAATAATTGAAATTAAAGAGTTTCTAAGAACGATTAAAAATTGATTAATTCCAAAATGTTTTTTTTTTTTTTTTTTTTTAAAAACCCATAAATTTAGATACAATCTTCACATTTAAATGGTCTTAAACAAGTTTTTGACAAAAACAACAAGTTAGTATTTGAATTTCTGAATATTTTTAGAAAAGATATTGATTATATGATACCATATATAATATATTAATACCCATTGACCACATCTTGAAATAACATTATGGTACCAAGAGAAGTCCAGTTTAGTATGGAAAAAAATTATTAAGATATCTCTATAATTGATTCATATAATCAGCATATTTTTTTAAAAAATATTAAGAGATTCAAATATTAACTTGTTTAAGATCATTTAAATGTGAAGACGATATCTAAATGTATGGTTTTTTTTAAAAAAAGAATAACATTTGGGAATTGATCATTTTTTAATCTTTCTTAGACACTCTTTCATAATTTTAATTATTCTGTTCATTTAATTAAAAAAGCGTAATCACGTTTTCCATGTTAGATTACCATTCATACCACAATCAAATACACATCCAATTAATATAAAATTTTTTTCCTATAAATGAAAAATTATTGTTACATTATAAAAATGGTGTATAAAACGTCACATCATGTATAGTTGGAGTATGAATTGACATTTTTTCCTATCAGTTAACGGCATGTTAAACGACGTTAAAACGTAATCCATATTTTAGCACTGTTAATAATGTTTATGATCAAAATCATCTTAAAAAAAAAAATTTAGGACGATTTAGGCACTGACCTAAAGTTCGGATATGAAAAAGCACGATACAAATTGTTCGTGTATGAATTGGCCCTTTTCCCATATAAATTCATATGAATATACAAGTGTTTTTATGAATACATTTATGTTAAATGTATTCATATGAACACACATATATTGGTTGACGAAGAATTCATCTCCAATCCTAATAAATCTAGTTTCCTTATTGGCTAATAATTTTGTATATTGTAATAATGAAGTATATTTGACTTTTCTAAAATTATACACGCATGATTACATTTTTAATTAAAAAAATGTAAATCTTATTTTTATATTAATTTAAAAGTAGATTATTATTAGTTTTTTTGTGCACCAAAAGTAGATTATTTTTTTATTTTCTATTAATTGTGGAAGGATAGTATGGACAATAATATTTATTCTTTCCTAAAAAGCACCCAAATCACTAATTAGGTCCATGTACCTACTCATTTTCCCTATTAGAAATTAAAATACACCTATTTTTGCTAAATCACTATTTTTTAATTGAATCAAAAATAATTTGAATGAATTTAAAATGTTAAAGCTAGAAATATATTTATGTTTTGAAATATAAGATATTCTCATTTTCTAGGTAAAATTTAAAATTATTAAATAATTTATACACAGAATAATATGTAGACTTTTTATTGATTGGTTGAAATATTTTAAATCTTATAATAAATAAAATGATTTTTTTGTTGTTGTTAAAACTTAAAAGAAAGAGTTGAGGCAATGCTGTTAATCTATCTCTAAGGAAAGTTATGCTAGTGCACTCGCCGAATTTTCGACTAGTCAAATTTTTTTTTAATAATCTTACATTTAAGGCGATTTGATATTATACCAACATACCGAATTCTCTTAAAATTAGTAACTATTAGTGATTAGATGGGCGGGTCTGTATAAAAGATCAGAATAAAAAAAATATTGTAGAGAAATATGTTAGATTATATTTTTCTTTCATTACAAAAATAATTTAACTAAATATAAATATAAAAATATGTTAAAAAATTACATCATGATTTTGTAAGAAACCAATAATCATTAATAATAATTCTAATTATTTGTCTTCTATCTTTTTATGTTTTTTTTATGAAAACATGTTACTTCTTATGTATCTTTTAGATTTTATGAAAAAATCTTGAAACTCCTCTAGAACGCACTTTTTAGTGTGTATTTTAAGTAGTAGTTGGTATTCTCTTGAATTTTTTCTAGTTTATTTATTTTTCTTTATTTTCTTATAACTTTCATAAATATTGATAATAATATAACCAATTTTTTAAAACCAAGATAAATATATTGCAGTATTTATTCATACATTTTGAACGTTCAATAGAAGTTCTGCTTTAATTTTGTCATATTAACATCATTAAAAAAAATAAAGAAGATATATTCTCAAATAAAAAGAAAATAAAAATAAGAGAAAATTTTTGGTTATGCCATAAAAGGCTGCTAAAGTTGGCAGAAATGCCACATGGGCCTAATCTTTTCCAACATACCATAATTGTGTAGCATTGGCCCATCTGGTGAGTTACGGTTGTGCTCCGGAATGAGACACACACGTGCGGGTTATTAATGAGTGATATTTACGAGCGTGCAACTGATTAATGGCGAAGGGATTTGGCGCCAAAAGTATGGGGTTTACTGTGGACATGATTTGACAGGCCGTTTCAGTTGTAATTAATAGCGTTAATTACATGGACCAGTGAATACTAGCGATCACTACCATAATTAATATGAAGCTTCATTCCTTCAGCTTCATCTCTGTAGACATAATTAAGGAATCTCCGAAGGTAAGAGCATAAACTCACCATCTTTTAAATTCTGATTGTCTCACCTGGTCGGATAACATTAATTATGTGGTAAATGTCGTCGTAGACAAGTTATAACGTTAGTAATTGTGTGTTACTCGATGTGGACCAAACAAAAATGTGTCTAACAAAAACTATTTTTTGCAGGTTTGGGAATGTCATGGCAGAGACAGTGTTGGTAATCGTAGGAGAATGAGAATGCTTGTTAACGGGATGCTGGCATTTCAGGGTGTCGAGAAATGTATATGCAAAGTGTGTGGCTTTGAGTGTGGAGGACAACTTTCAAAGTTTTATCAAAAATGTTTATCATGCATTCGGAAAGAAGGACAACATGGAGATGTTGAGTTTGAGTTTCTGGATTGGCACCTCGGAGACAGTGTTCACGCAAGCTAAGATGCCACCGATAACTGTAGATTCCGACGAGAGTTTGGACATGTTAAGAAGAACAAGATTAGAAGATGGTGGACGAAATTTATTTCTGTCCTTCCAAAAGGGATTAACTGAAGGGGGTGATAAAGTGACAGAAGAGAGATGTGAAGAAACCAATGAGGGTGAGAGAACATATGAAGACGATGATTTCTTCCTACAAGTAAGTCGTATATAAAGCGAATACAAGTCAACCAATAATCAGGAAAATGACGAGGAAGGCAGGGACATTGTCTTCGCGTCAACGGGACAGACTTCAAAAAGACCAAAAGTTTCTGGTCTGGTGGGAGCTGAAGGACTACATGCCATAGGACAACATTTAGCGGGACAACAACATGATGGACCAACTCTAATGTCATCTGACGACGGTCTAAGTCTGGAGGGGTCGCCGACTTACGACTTGAACTTCATGACATATTTACTAGAATGGGAATACCCATCTCAAAGGGATCCCTATCAAGGAGAAGAACCGATGTCGCTTAGAAATGATAACGGTGGACTTGTGGATCTTCTTCGTTCCATGGAGTCCGTTAAGAGCCAGAAGAAGGTGTTAAGTTCTGATAGACACGTTGGATGTAGACAGGATACGGTGACAGATGACTGTCCGGTAATTGAAGAACGTGTGGCAGAGGTGAGAGAGTGTTCGGTCAAAAGACGACTGCTGTTTGATGAATTGGATGAACCCTTAATGGAGGGACAAGATATTGCCAATAGTCTTGATGGTGAGGATAAGGATTTAGAGGAAGATCATGGGGACAACTTGGCCTTGGGTACGTTGGGTGGAAAAGAACTTTGCATATACGGTGACCACAATGGGAGCGATTATGACGATGGACCAACTGGGGAGACAACATTGTTGTCAACAGAAGATGCTCTTTTTGTTGTTGATCCTGAACCTTTTTTGGACAACGTGGATTCAATAAGAAGTGACAAGGAAAACATGAACTTAAAAAAGGGAGACGATGCACTGTATGTTGGCTTAGTTTTCAAAATTAAGTATGAATTGCATAATGCTATATCAATTTACTCTTTAAAGAGGCTTTTTAGTTTTAAGGTTCGAAGTTCGAAGTTCGGACAAAAAAAGAGTGATAGTCGTCTGTCAGGACAATAAATGCGATTGGAGGATATATGCGAAAAAACACAAGGACTCAGACAACATTGAGATAAGAACTGCAACTCTTAAACACACATGTGATGTAGAATCCATATCAAAATACAGTAAGAAGGCAACAGCCGAGATACTAGGAGAGCTATTGAAGTCAAAATACGCCCATGGACAGAAAGGACCTCGAGCATGCGAAGTGCCGAAGTTAGTTTTATCGGAAATGAATGTGACAATATTGTACATGAAGGCTTGGAAAACGAAAGAGATTGCAATGAGAAAGGCAAGGGGAAATGATGAAGATAATTACCATTTCCTGTCCACCTATCTCCATCTACCGAAGACAACAAATCCAGGGACAATAACGGCTACAAAAACGGCAAAATCTGTTAGTGGAAATACTTTGTTCAAGTACTTGTTTTTCGCTCTAGGGGCTTCAATTGCCGGATATAAGTATCTAAGGAAAGTGATTGTCATCGATGGAACACGTACTAAAGGGAAATACCAAAGTTGTCTAGTTGCTGCCAGTGGAAAAGATGGAAACTACCAAATTTTTCCATTAGCTTTTGGGGTCATTGATGGTGAGACGTGGTTTTTTTCACAATTATCTAAATTCATTACAGACGNCTTCCTCTCAGATAGGCATCAATCTATATATGCAGGATTGTGAAGTGTGTATCCACTTGCAAAACATGGGGCTTGTGTCGTCCATTTGTGTCGGAACATGAAACATTGGTTTAAATGTGACGGTCTTGCCACAATGGTGTCAAACGCAGCTCGAGCATACACAGTTGGTGAATTCCGATACTGGTTTGAAGAAATACAAAATCGTAACAAGAAATGTGCGCAGTATTTGGTGGACATTGGACTACCTCATTGGACTCTCGCATATTTCACCGGAATGCGTTATAATCTAATGAGTAGAAACATATCAAAATCGCTGAATGCTGTACTGAAACAAGCATTGGAGTTACCCATCGCAACAATGGCGGAATCAATCCGANATGAATTGGTTCTGCACAAGAAGAGCCAAATCAGGAAAGACGTCCATGAGATGTACATCACAAGTTGAAAACATGCTTATCAAGCAACTAAGGAAAGCAACGGATTGTGCAGTCATAGCAGCCACTGACTGGATTTTTCAAGTGAATGATATTAACGGGTGCGTGTTCACATTTGATTTGGAGAACAAAACATGCACTTGTCGAGTTTTCGATGTGTTGATGGTGCCATGTTGTCATGCTCTAGCATGTGTTGGGATAAAGAAAATAGACGTCTACTCTCTTGTAGGGGAGTGTTATTCTGTACAAACGTGGGAGAAGCTATTGATTGAAAAAATTCTACCTCCGGGAAAAGAACAAGACATGGATGTGTCGGAACCAGAAGTTTATGTCCACCCGCCGAAGACAAGACGAGGTTGTGGTAGGCCAAGAANTGGTAGGCCAAGAATAACTAGAATTCCATCCAGAGGCGAGCATCCGGTAAATTTGTTGACTTTGAAAAATATTATATGGTAAGAAAAGTCAGAAACCTAACATGACTTTTATGGCATTACAGTGGGTTAACCGGAAGTGCACGAGGTGCAAGAAGCATGGACATAATAGAGCGAGCTGCAAGAACCCTATCTAGAAAAAATAATTAGGAAAAGCACTTTGATGATGTATTTTGGTAGTATCCACAATCATATGTGATGGTTTTTTGTGTGGAATATTTAGAAGAAACTATAATATCTGGTAGACCAAACACTTAATTTTGTAATTTGTCCATGTTGAAGGGACGAAATACCAAAGTGTTTATTATTATTGTGTGAACCTTGGTCATTCTCGGAAAACCTAACATGAAGTTGAGGGATAAGACTATTAAATCTGTCGACTTCAAGGTAGTTGTACTACCTTGACAATATATGCACAATACCAAAGCTAAACTAAAATACATAATTCAAAATCCATAAGTAAATGACAACATTCAACTTAATTTTGTAATTTGTCCATGTTGAAGGGACGCAATACAAAAGTGTTTTTTATTATTGTGTGAACCTTGGTCATTCTCGGAAAACCTAACATGAAGTTGAGGGACAAGACTATTAAATATGTCCACTTCAAGGTTGTTGTACTACCTTGACAATATATGCACAATACCAAAGCTAAACTACAATACATAATTCAAAATGCATAAGTAAATGACAACATTCATATTATAAATCCAAAAT
>OVBE01008984.1:0-16533 GCA_900406425.1 Iberis pinnata | reverse complement strand
ATGGCCGGCACGTTAAGTCCCCAGCTTCTAAGTCTATCGCGAGTTGTCAGCCTTCCAGTAAGTAGTATCCAAGCAAAAAAACTATGCTTAGGGATGTGTTGAGAGAACCACACCGAGTTAAACCAAGGAACAATAGGAGTGACAGGCTGAAGTGCTTGTGACGTTTGTGATGAGTTAAATTGACCCGGCTGTTCGAGAGGAGATGTAGACCACAAGAAGATGTCTACACCATCTTGCAATGTAGAGGGAAAGTCGGTTGGAAGAGCTGCTCGTAAAAGTTGATTAATCGGATGCCTTGATCTTGGATGAGACCAGTTATGAGAATTCATCGCTTGGAATACTGTTACTCGAAGAGTGATGCCTGAAACCCGCGGTCCAANACGTTTGTGATGAGTTAAATTGACCCGGCTGTTCGAGAGGAGATGTAGACCACAAGAAGATGTCTACACCATCTTGCAATGTAGAGGGAAAGTCGGTTGGAAGAGCTGCTCGTAAAAGTTGATTAATCNCGCTTGGAATACTGTTACTCG
This sequence comes from Iberis pinnata, assembly GCA_900406425.1. NCBI lineage: Eukaryota > Viridiplantae > Streptophyta > Magnoliopsida > Brassicales > Brassicaceae > Iberis > Iberis pinnata. Next base: position 16,003 of record OVBE01008984.1, on the reverse strand, counting down.
AAGAGTGATGCCTGAAACCCGCGGTCCAACGCGTCCAGTTAGGTCGATTAGGGGTCCCAAACCTGTCCAGTTGTCATGCCAAAATAGTGCCACCGAACCAGATTTTACCCTGCAAAACAAAAAAGATCTTGCCAAAGGCCTTAGTTTGATAATTTTTCTCCAAATCCAACTCCCTATTCCTTCAAATTTGGCTTCCCAAAATAATATGTTCTTAATGACGTGTTTTTGTATCCAAGAGACCCATAAGGATCCACTTTGAGTAAAGAGTAGCCAAATCAGTTTTAAGCCAAAAACTTTTGAAGTGATTTCTAGGTTCCTAAGTCCCAATCCTCCTCTATCCTTAGGCGTGCAAACTACTGACCATGCTACTTTAGTAAGCGTCGAAATATTATTTCGTCTATTACACGATATTACAAAGTTACAAACCACTTAGAAGTTTAAATATTATTATAATTTTTTTTTAACACATATTATTATAATATCTATACCAAAATCTATGTTTAGACCAATTATTCTATATATTTTCTTTTGTTCAACCAGCTTGGATTTTAATTGTTTTACTATTTACATACTGTTTCTTTTTCTTTTCGTATATACGTCATCTTTAAATTATACATATTTTTTCACTACAATATCCAAAAAATCGGAGACTATTAGCAAATTCAATACCATATTTGTTTACAGTAACTTGTAGCTATCACATACGGCATTTGTCCATTAGTAAATTTAATAGAGAAACAAGATCGTGAATGATTTTTATAACCCAAAAAATCAAAAGTCAAACAAAATAAATAGTATCTCTAAAATAAAAACAAAATAGTATCATTTGATCTTCTTTATCTACCTTTCGTTCTTTATTTATGACCACTATCTAATGTTAAATGTGGTTTCCACTTGGCAAAATTATATATCAACAAAGCAAAAAATAAATAAAACGATTTATACCTATTATTAAAAAAAAGTTGAAGAGGATATTAGAAAAGGTATGTAACACCACCACCACTACGAGCCACTACTTACCAGCCGCCCCTAAAGGTAAACGCTAATTAATAAATAAAATCAATTTACTATTTCTCACTTTCTTTTTATATCATTTATTTGCCACATATTCAATAATTAAAAAAAAAATAACCATCATGATTATAATATCACCAAATTCAATTTTCATGATCAACATTATAGCACGCACGCACGCACTCTCATCTCCAAACATGAAATGACCTTATTTACCTCTTCTTGTTTCTGTCTCTTTAAAATAAATCTAATTATACCAATAAATAAAAAGATTATATAACGCTGACTTTAAAAATTACATAGGTTAACCATAGGGTTGTAGTTAAGCTTTTAATACATGAGGAATATTAATAGCAACAAAAAAACTTTTATTTTCTTTATAAAATTTTTTTATTGCCATGGGAATAATAAAAAGAAGAAACCTTTTTATATATATAAATAAACCCACCACTGTAGGGCAAAAGATAACATGATAGAATAAAATAAAAAAGTAACTTTAGGGTGTGACAAGAAGTTTTCTTGTGTGTGGTCTGACTATTCCCTTTGGTCAACGATGTTATTGAGAGCCATTTACAAGCTTCGACACACAAACCCAGATCACATAATCATGTCTTTTTCTTCTTTTCCCTATCCTCCTTCTCCTCCATCTTCTTCTTCTTCTTCAAGCTTTCTCAATCTTCTTCTCTTCTTCTTTCCATGATTAACGACCCGATGAGATCTAAATCCATTTGTCTCCTTGTGAGACCATTACACATGGCTTTCTTCCTACTTCTTTATGTTCTTTCCTTCTCTGTCTTCTTTCTTACAGTTTCAGAAGCTGTCTGTAACTCTCAGGATCAAGATTTTCTTCTTTGGTTCTCTGGCAACGTATCTTCTCCAGTCTCTCCTTTACATTGGAATTCCTCTATTGATTGCTGTTCTTGGGAAGGAATCTCTTGTGATGATTCTACAAAGAGCAGAGTTATCTCGATTTCTTTACCCTTTAAAGGACTCTCAGGCAGTCTCCCATCCTCTGTTTTTGATCTTCGCCGTCTACAAAGTCTTGACCTTTCTCATAACCGTCTCTCTGGTCCTCTTCCACAAGGTTTCCTCTCTGCTCTTGATCAGTTATTGGTTCTTGATCTTAGTTACAACATTTTCAGCGGTGAATTGCTACTTGAACTATCATCAACTAGCAATGGAAGCAACAGAAACTTCCCAATTCAAACTGTTGATCTCTCTAGTAATCTTCTTGAAGGCGTAATCCTCGGCGGTTCTGTTTTTCTTCAGGGTGCTTTCAGTTTAACAAGTTTCAATGTCAGCAACAACAGCTTCACTGGTCCAATACCATCTTTCATCTGCACAACTTCACCACAACTCACTAAATTGGATTTCTCTTACAACAAATTCACAGGAGTTGTCTCTGAAGGATTAGGTAGATGCTCGAGGTTAACTGTTCTTCGAGCAGGCTTCAACAATCTCTCTGGTGAAATCCCAAAAGAAATCTACAATCTTCCTGTTCTTGAAGAACTTTATTTACCAGTTAACCAATTTTCTGGAAAGATTGATGATGGGATTACTCGTCTCACCAAATTGACATTGCTTGAGCTTTACTTCAATAAACTTGAAGGAGAAATACCAGTAGATATAGGCAAGCTTATTAATCTGCGTAGTCTCCAGCTTCATATCAACAAACTCAATGGTTCTGTCCCTGTTTCTCTCGCGAATTGCACGAATCTTGTAAAGTTAAAATTACGGGTTAATCGGCTAGGAGGAACCTTATCGAACCTAGACTTTTCCCGGTTTCAGAGCCTTAGCGTTCTAGACCTCGGAAACAATAGCTTCACTGGCGATTTTCCCTCGAGTATTTACTCCTGCAAAAACATGACAGCAATGAGATTTGCAGGGAACAAGTTAACAGGACAGATATCTCCGAAAATACTGGAATTGGAGTCACTTTCATTCTTCACATTTTCAGATAATAACATGACCAACATTACAGGTGCTCTTAGCATTCTGCAACGCTGCAAGAAGCTGTCTACTCTCATCATGGCAAAGAATTTTTACGAAGAAACCATACCTAGCCACGAAGACTTTCTTGCGCCAGATGGATTTCCGATTCTTCAAATATTCGGTACGGGTGGATCTAGATTGAAAGGTGAAATACCAGCTTGGATAATTAAGCTCAAGAGTGTAGAAGTTTTGGACTTGTCAGTAAATAAACTCACTGGGACGATTCCTGGTTGGTTAGGAACTCTTTCAAACCTTTTCTACTTGGATCTTTCTGATAATCTTCTTACAGGAGAGTTACCGAAGGAACTGTTTCAGCTGACGGCTTTGATGTCCCAAAAGGCATATGATGCGACCGAGCGTAGCTATCTAGAGCTTCCTGTTTTCGTTAGTCCCAATAATGTCACTACCAAACAGCAATACAATCAGCTTTCTAGTCTCCCACCTGGGATATACATAAAAAAAAATAAGCTGACCGGAAGTATTCCAGTCGAGATTGGACAGTTAAGGGTACTCCATGACATTGACCTTAATCACAATAATTTGTCAGGCAGCATCCCAGATGAATTGTCGAATCTCACAAACTTAGAGAAGCTGGACCTCTCCAACAACAATCTATCTGGTAGAATCCCTTGGTCGCTCACAGGACTCCATTTCCTGTCCTACTTCAACGTTGCAAACAACACTCTCAGTGGGCCGATACCCACAGGGACTCAGTTCGATACCTTCCCAAAAACATATTTTGAAGGAAACCCTTTGCTGTGTGGTGGTGTATTGCTAACCCCCTGCGCGGTTCCAATTCAGCCTTCTTCCACAAAGACAAATAAAGAAAAGGTCAATAAAATGCTTGTTACTGGGCTTGTTGTTGGGATCTTTTTTGGCGTCAGTTTTATTTTGGTGGTGCTTGGTCTGTGGATAGTGTCTAAGAGGAGGGTAAATCCTGGAGACTCTGAGAATGCCGAACTGGAGATAAACTCCCATGTCTCATATTCTGAAGTCGGTTCAGGTTCAGAAAAAGACATAAGCCTCGTACTGTTGTTTGGAAACAGTAGCTATGAAGTAAAAGACCTGACTATATTTGAGCTCTTGAAGGCTACTGATAACTTCAGTCAAGCTAATATAATTGGCTGTGGCGGGTTTGGCCTTGTCTATAAAGCTATCTTGGATAATGGGACGAAACTGGCGGTTAAGAAACTTACAGGAGACTATGGTCTGATGGAAAAAGAATTCAAGGCAGAGGTTGAAGTTCTGTCTAGGGCCAAACATGAAAACCTGGTTGCTCTACAAGGCTATTGCGTACATGATAGTGCTCGAATACTTATTTACTCGTTTATGGAGAACGGAAGTCTTGATTATTGGCTACATGAAAATCCTGAGGGTCCAGCTCAACTTGATTGGGCAAAAAGACTTAACATTATGAGAGGAGCAAGTTGTGGACTAGCATACATGCATCAGATATGTGAACCACATATAGTACACCGTGACATTAAGTCCAGCAACATTCTTTTGGATGGAAATTTCAAGGCGTACCTTGCAGATTTCGGATTGTCAAGATTGATCCTTCCAACTCGCACCCATGTTACAACAGATCTTGTGGGCACATTGGGTTACATTCCCCCAGAGTATGGACAAGCTTGGGTAGCTACTTTGAGAGGCGACGTGTACAGTTTTGGTGTTGTCATTCTCGAACTTCTCACAGGGAAAAGACCAATGGAGGTGTTCAAGCCAAAGATGACGAGAGAATTGGTCTCATGGGTGCATCTCATGAGAAGAGAAGAAAAAGCATTGGAGGTGTTTGATCCATTGCTGAGAGAAAAAGGTCATGAACGAGAGCTGCTTCGTGTGCTTGACATAGCCTGCATGTGTGTAAACCAAAATCCAATGAAAAGACCACTCATCCAACAAGTTGTGGACTGGCTTACGAGTGTAGGAGCAGAAAATACAAACCAAAGTAACAAAGAACAACCAGAAGAAGAAGAGACGTGACTGTGTGCTTTGCCTACGTTTATCACCAAGTTTCAAAAATCTCACATTCTGCATAAGTAAATATACACTCATTTTTCTTGTCAATTGCATTTGTTTAACCCATCAATTCTATGTATATTAAATTTTGATGATGTGAAGAAAGGAAATTACACAGTTTTTGTGGCTTTCAAGTTCCAAAACAATTTTTTTGTAATTTTTGCACAATCAAAGCTTATCATTCTTGAGAGAACAGGTGCCCATAACAATGGAATGATCAAGGAAACAACTGAATGTGTTGTGTGCTTGAAAACAATATCAAAATTACAGATTTTCAAAACCAGTTTTCCAAAATCAAACTGGAGTTCATGAAATCTCTCCCTCAATTTATCATGCTTTCGAAATACGATTGTAAATTGAAGTGGGGATTTGTTAGCGGCATTTAAACAAACAGTTCATGTGCATAGTAACAAAAGATATATCTAGCTGATAATGCAACACAAAACATTGAATATTACGAAAAATGACAAAGAGGAAGCAAAAGATAGCTTAGAATCGAAGACATACCTAAACATCAATGGAGGATGCAGATTGCAAAGAACAAAAGAGACTGAGACTCTGAGAGGCTTTGCAAAAAGTTGAATTGGACTCTTAAAGGTAATTAAATAGTATTTTCAGTTTAAGGACTTAACTTCTTTTATTTCTCATAGGTGTCTAACATCTTGTCTTAGTTACATTTAGTTACAAGTGAAATGCTCATAGAAAAACATCCGAAGTAGCTATTATTATTATTATTATTATTGTTATTGTTATTATTATTATTATTATTATTATTATTATTATTATTATTATTATCACTTTAAACACCAAAACTATATATTTTATAAATTTAAATCTTCTAGTTAGTTCTGTGTTTACTCATCAACAATTTGATTAGCAAAATTTTGAACTCCTTTTAAACATCGTTTTTTAATTGTTTTTTAAAATTATAAAAAATACAAAAATACTTTTAAAAGCTCCAAAAAAAGAAAAATTTTGAAAATTATATAAAAATTCATAAAACCTATAAAATTCAAATAATTGATCAATTTACTTAAAAAATAAAAAATATAGTATCGATTATCAAAAATATTATAAAATTATAAAAAATAAAAACTTAATTATAAGAAATTATAAAAAGTGTTAGAATTATATAAAAATTGTCTACAAAATTTCTTTTATATTTTAGACAATTCAATAAATTATGTTAGAACATTTTAAAATTCATTTTTATTTTATAAGATATGCCCAAAATTTAATTCAATAATACCTTCTAAGACGGTTAAGATTCTATCTAATGACTCAATTTTGGATTTTTCTATAATTTTTTAATGTTTTCATAAAATCTAAGCCAAAATCATTTTAAAAAGTTAAAAAATCCATAATCTTTACTTTGCTAGTTAATGATATTACTAATAAAATTTCCACATTAATACTAACATATATTAACTTAAAGATTCATAGTTAAAGATTCATAGTATATTAAGCTAAAGATTTAGAATATTAAGTCATTACCGCAATACACTAAATTTTTTAAGTGTCAATTCATGATTCCAACTTATATTTAATGTGAAACATTCTTTTACTTATAATTATCTTTGAAAATAAAGATTATGAATATTCTTAACTTCTTTAAATATGATTTTGGCTCGGATTTTATGAAAACAGTAAAAGAATTATAGAAAAATCCAAAATTGAGTCATTAGCTAGAAACTTCACATACTCTTACACTTATTTTAGAAACTAACAATATTACAAAGAGAGAAAAATTGCACAACACATTAACACTAAAATATTACAACATACTAAATCTGATCCAAATTTCCAATGTCGCCAAAAATTATCCTAAAAAGTTTAGTGTAAAATTTTTATATGGTTCTTGCTTTTTTAGATCAGATATGCACACAACACATTAAAATTACACAAATAAAAATAATTGTGATCAATTCTTTTGTATTTGAATTGTAAACTATGATTTAGTTGGTATATTTTTATTAATAAATCATATAAATTTGTATCAAAATATAATATTTTATTAACTAACATTCTATGTGATTATTTAATATATATTTTAGAATTATTTATAATTTTATGATTTTGAGTAGTTGTGATTAAAATTGAGAACTATATAGTAAAATATAAACTTTCTAAGATAAAATTTGGCTTTTTTTTGGAGAAAAACATCTAAATCACAAATTTGAAATTCCAATCCCTTTTGAAGATGTCTTTAGAATTGTGATAAAAAATATATCCCCTTCTTAATATTTAGGTGCTGAGTTTAATTTTTGATTTAAAATAAGCAAATTCTAGGACGAGATATGTAGATAAGAAGCTAGAGACCAAGATGTATTCTGGTCGACTAAATTATGATCACTAAGACTAGTTATAACGAGAGAGTTGAATAAAACTTTCAACCGTTGAATCTCTCCAATAAGGATGTTAAAATTTTTTTTTACATAGGTGGATTAAACATGGTTGAATTTATTCAACATGTTGAAAGAAAAATTTTGGGTCCCATCAACACCTTTTCGATAACTTTTTTTGTTTTTTGTTTTTTTTATTGATTGATAAAAATAAGATATGGATAATACACATGTTGATATTTGATTGGTGGATGAAATTTTATAGATTATTTTTTCTCTTTTCTATTAAAACTCAATTATAATGTAATAAATTATTTTTTATATTCAACATATGCAATACAAGAAATATTTATGCAATACAAAAATAAATCTTCAATGTATATAAAGTAAAAGTGGTGGTGGTAGGGTGTTGAATTTTATTAAACAAAACTATTGTAAAGTATAAAAGTTGAATAGATGTTGAATTAATATGTTGAGGAGAGAGGTGATGATGTGGAAGGTTAAAAGTGAAAAAGACTGTGTTGAATTAATTCAACCATTCTAGATAGTCTCAGAACCCTTTTTTATTAAAGGCTATGAATGTTTTTGGTTTTTGGATTTTAGATTTTAGTTTTTGATTTTAGTTTTTTTAATTTATTTTGATTTTGGTATAGTTTTAGACTTAAGAAAAACTTGAATTGTAGATTTTTTTTTTCATTATTTTTTTTTGTTTTTTTAACTTAGTTTTAACCCTTTTTTAACCCTTTTTTTATTGATAGGGCTGTTAAAATAAATATACAATTTATTAATAAAACTATAACTCATTAAAATAATAAAAAATATATAAAAATTTATGTGAATTTATAAGTTAAATTGATTATTTTTGATATATTATCTTTCAAATTGTGTAATATTTTAATATATAATTATAAAATATGGTTAATAATATTACTTTTAATCTAATTAATATGGAAATCTTAATAATATTATTTGTTATGATTTTTAAAACTTCTCATATGTCAATTGTAGTTTTATTCTTTTTATATTTAAATTCAAACAATTATAATTCTTTTTGTTAACTAATAAGCCATATTTTAACAAATTATATTATATGGTGTAAAACTGTTTAAAAAAAACTAAAATTGATAATAAATTTTGAAAAGGAAATAAACCAGATTTACCTAACACAATATGTGAGAAATATAAAAAGTGAATTTTGAATTTTATTTGAAAACTTATAATGATCTCCAAAACCTAATTTTTCTAAAAAATAGGGATGCAAAATCTTGACTTGTTAAGAAAATAATTTTTAGATCTCTTTCAAAGACTTCTAGATTGAGAGAAGGAACTGAGAGTCTTACCTCCGCAACCAAGCCACAACCTTTCGCATTGCACTCTTTGGATCCACCAGTGAGTGCAACGCCACAGACTTTCTATGCAGAGTTCTCCCATTCTCCATCAAACTCTCGACTCCTATTCTGATATTTCCTTACCAAAGACGACATGGCGGTGGAGAAGCATGTGTACAACGTTGTAATTTTCGGCCGAATCTACAAAAAGAGAAAACCATGGAAGACAACCGACAGAGGGTGACAAGACCTCGAGATGAGCGGATCCGGTCGGCGGTAATCCAGGAAAGCAAGATCTGAAGGCGGCTTCGTGAGTACAGCGATCGTCGGTGGGTATGGTTTCTTCTTCTCTTTCGCTAGCGGGATTCGTCCTCTGTGCATTGAAACTTATCGTGTTTCTCGAAGTCGTCTGAAGCGCCACATAAGATTTGGTTCTTCTTCCTATATTGCTCTGTCGTTTTTGGTTCAAAGCGGTGACGGACCTGTGTCACCGTTTTTTTGGAGTCTTCGCCGGACCACCAACGGTACAATTCCGGTGGCTTCCATAGTTAATGGTGGCGGCTGTTTAGTTAGGTTTTTTTAATCTAAACTTGGATTTTAGGATTTTACTTTTCTGCCACGGGCTTATCTGTGGGCTTAGAAGCATAATCCAGAAAAATTGGGTAGATTTGAGTTGTTATTAGTTTGAGATGAGTTTTGGGTTGAACTTATGTATTTAAGCTAAAGCTGTAACTATTATAAGCTTTTAACTAGATTTTTTTTTCAAAAAAGTAAAAAAATAAAGTGTCACTGATTAACAAGAAAATGTACGTAGTTATTCCCGAAAATTTCCGTCCCAAATTCTCATTTGCCCACCCTTAAATAGAGGGCTCATTTACCACCGACGATATTATTCTGGTGGCTTCCATAGTTAATGGTGGCGGCTCTTTAGTTAGGTTTTTTTTATCTAAACTTGAGTTTTATGATTTCACTTTTCTGCCACAGGCTTATCTGAGGGCTTAGAAGCATAATCCAGAAAAATTGGGTGGATTTGAGTTGTTATTAGTTTGAGATGGGTTTTGGGTTGAACTTCTGTATTTAGGCTAAAGCTGTAACTATTATAAGCTTTTAACTATAATTTTTTTCCTTCAAAAAACTAAAAAATAAAGTGTCACTGATTAACAAAAAAATGTACGTAGTTATTCTCTAAATAGCTTGTAAAACAAGTAAAGGAGCCCTCTATTTAGTGGTGAACAAATGAGAATTTGGGACGGAAATTTTCGGGAATGGGTAGGGACGGAAATTTGGGAAAAAAAATATATGTCCTATTTATGTCTCATTTTAAATTTGGGACGGAAATGGTATGTGACGGGATGGGACAGGACGAGAACGGGAATTCCCGAAAATATAACAAATAAACCAAAAAAATTTTGTTCTTACAACAGTTAGCTAATTTCCAACCACACACCAGTAAACCGGGGCTTCTAGCTCTAGTGGTAAAGGGCTCACAGCTGTGAGTTCTGCCACCTGGGTTCGAATCCCGGCCACCGTCAATTAACATGGGGTGAATTTCGGCGGCCCTCCTGGATACCCTTGGCGACTGCGGACGCTTTGGGCCTAGTCGGAGTCCTTCGCGGCTCTGGATACCAGGGTCATAAAAAAAATGACACACCAGTAACAACCACAAAAATTGAACAATTATATATGTTTAAATAGCATCAAAGTCAATTACTTCTGTTTTAAATCGCATCAATTATCGTGTTTCCTAGTAGAATTAGAAAATATGAACTATTTTCAGCCGTTTTTCTTAGAATCACAAAAATTAGGTTATAATTGTTAATAATATAATTAGATTCAATTTACACATTTTGTAATTTTACTTAATAGTTAAACTATGAAAATTTAAAAATAAATAATAAATTAATATATTTATATTATATATATATATATGTAAAATAAAATTATAATATATATATATATCTGTCCCAAATCGGACGTCGAAAATTTCCGTTTCTGTCCCGTCCCGTTCCCATTCGGGAAATGAAAAAATGTCCCATATGAAAATATATATTTTAATGGGACGGGAATTTTGGAACGGGTTCGGAACAGAACGGGACGGTACATAAAGGAACGGGAATTGTGCTTACTCCTACCTCTATTTAACCATGCTGACCTTAGTTTTTGAAATGGAAAGGCCTATAATTTCATCCCTTTAATTCTTTCAATCCATTCATTAATCATTTTCATATGGTAATCAATTCATAGCTATCATGAAATGTTTTAATATATCTATACAGACTATACTCCAAATTGGGTTTCTCCTAATTTAGTTTTTTTTTAACTACCACTTGATATTTATAAATGCAAATCAGAGTGTACAATGTTACATAAAAAAGAAGGACAATGATCAACAATGTAGCTATGCAAGTTTGAGTCTAATTTAGTTAAACGTGAATGTAAGTACATCTTAAACGTTACCAACTATGGAAATATTTAAGTGAAATATATACCTTTGAAAATATAATTTCTGGATAGATAATTTTGGTTTTAAAATATTAGGTAAGTAATGTCTTAGTAGGGCTACATATCTTTTTGACATATTTAACTTTTCCATATGTGCAAGGGTGGACGCAGAATCGTATTTATTATGGGAAAAATAATTTGGAAAATAAAATACTATAAATTAACATAATATTTTTTACAGTTTATGAAAGAATTAAACTTATCATTAATTTATGCTTGGAATTTTATTTATATATAATATATTGTTTTATATTTTCCTAAATATAATATTACATTGAAATATTAATCTTAGAACTTTTATAAAATATAAAATAGTTTGTGTATGTAGAAAATTGGATCTGAAGTTATTATATACAAATATTTTTCAAATAAATTACTAAAATTTGTAACTACAATTATGTTATGGTAATATTGTAATTTAAAAGCCTAAGGGGGTGTTATTCAATGCATGATTTAAAATCAGTTTTATTAGATTTTAAAGTAAGTAAAATTTTAAAAATAAAATGAATTTATAATGGATTTTACAATCTAACAATAGGAGTTATCGTAAGAGATTTACAAATCCATATTATTTGATTTATGTTTTTCCAATAGATTTGAATTTTTTTATTAATGATTTTAAACTCCATCTTGGTTTGTTTATGATTTGAATGCACTTTTTTTTTACTTTTTCTATCAACTTTTTTTCCTTAAACAAATTAAAAGGCCAAGATCCATATATAAACATAAACCTATTCAATCACATCTTGTGTTCCAATTCAATCAAATTGAGAAGAGCACTAGGGTTTGAAGATTTTGCAAACTTATATCCAAAACCTAAAAAGAGGACACCCAGACTTTGAAATTGATGGGGATGACATCTATGCTTTATAAATACAGGAAATATAAAAAAAAGTTTACCTATTGCATTGATTGAGATATGAGATATGAGATAAGGAGGTAAATAAGGATATCATTGGAAGAAAATTAGAAGAACAAAAAATTGAAAAAGAAGAGATGAAACGAGAAAGAAAGTTTTTTTTACCATAATATATTTGTTAAAAGGTTGGATTTAAAATCATGTGGAATTTGGAAGGATTTGTGTTAAATTGACAAATCCACTGTTATTCAAACAAGAATTTTAAATTGTCTCACAAAATCCACTGTTATTGGATTATTGATTTTAAAAAGTCTCATGAAATCCACTGTTATTGGAAATATTTTAAGTTGTGGATTTCTGATGATTTGATGGTATTTCAGTGGATTTCCTTAGTTAAAAATATAAAATTTCAAATCTCATGGTGTTAGGTGGGATTGTAGAGAATTTAAAAACAAATCACATGGATTTCCTAATTCACTTAAAACCACCTAAAAACTCACTAAAACTCAAATCACTTCAAATCATATCAAATGTTTGTTTGAATACACCCCCTAGGATGTTATGATTGGATTTTGATTGCTAATAATTACATGTAAAATTAACATCAAATCTTTCTAAAACTCTTTCACAACTCAAATCCTAGCAAACTCTATCAAAGTTGAATAACACAAGATTTTAATTCCTCTTTTCAAATCATTGATTGAATAACAATAGATTCTAAAATCTTTTAATGAACAAATCTAAGAACCAATAGCACAAGATTTAAAACTCTATTAATGAAAGGATTTCAAATACTAGAACCAATAACACTAGATTTTAAAATAGAAATTGAAATCCACTATTGAATAACACCATATTTTAAATCAAATGGAGTTGATTTCAAATCATGCATTCAATAACACCCCCTAATTTTTTTTAAAATATGTATAAGTACTTACTAAACAATAGAAAATAAGAAATGTGTATTCGAAGAAATAAAAATTTGAGAAAACATCAAAAGCAAAAGAATGAGAAAATTAAAAATAGAAAATAAATAAAACAATAAGAAAATATAAAAGGCAAATGAAGAGAAGAAATAGATAACAGTTAAAAATGAGATATGAGCCACACTCTAATACTGTGTAGGTCTGCCCCTGATATGTAGATAATTTATTTTGGTAACATTTGATTAATAATTTTAAAACATGGTTTTATACTACTTTTAAGTTCTTAGTTACATATATAATTGTTTGAAGCACTCCAAAGAAACTACAATAGCTTCGACCATTTTGTAACAATAAGAAATTTGTAATATTCTGGGAATAACTTTTAAAAGATTAATTTAAAAGGAAGTATCTCAAATACTGCACCAAATTATGTAATTAATCCCCTTCCATAACAAGGAGCAAGTGGCCTAGTGGTGTGTCGCCTCTGCTGCCTAGTTACAAGACCAGAGATCGAACCTGGCCGCTCGCATAGCGAGTGCATTTTCTCTTATTTATGGAGTATGGGTTACTGGGCCGGCCCATTGTGGTCCAGAGATTAATGTGACAAAAAATAATAATCCCCTTCCATATTGTTAAATGTGTTTTCTTTATTTAACTTGGATTTTTCCTTTGTTAGGAAATTTATTTCATCGGTTCGTACTTTGTGGTAGTAAATAAGAATGTAAGTTAAAATTCATAAGGAAAGAGATCAAAACTAAGAACTATATGTAGATACTGCCCAACTGTAAAAGAGATTGTATGAATCGATATATTGAATTGATTCCTTTACAAAGTGAGAGATCTTAGGTTATTTATACATAGGGAAACTATAATCATATACAACAAGCCTATATACTTAAAGCCCACTAGACTCTTCTCAATACTCCCCCTCAAGTTGAAGCATGTACATTGCATATGCCCAACTTGGACATCAAATACTGAAAGGTTGAACTCCCCAAAGCTAGTCATCAAATCAATTACTTGTTCTGTAGTCTTCACATGTGGCGTGACAATGAGTCGATCTTGAACTGCATCTCTCACACTATGAAAATCAGCTTCTATATGCTTTTTTCGCTCATGAAAAACTAGATTTGCTGCTATATGTATGGCTGACTTGCTATCACAAAACATTTGCATAGGTTCTTCTTGTTTTACTCCCAGATCTGCAAGTAATCTTCTCAACCATTTGAGTTCACGTAATGCTGCTGCCATAGCTCTGTACTCGGCTTCTGCCGATGAATGAGACACAATATCTTGCTTCTTTGTTTTCCAAGTAACAGCAGAATTTCTCAAGAACACAACATAAGCCGACAGAGATCTTCTAGTCTTTGGACAAGAAGCCCAATCGGAGTCACAAAAGACTCGAACTTTCAAATCACACTTAGCTAGAAGCATTATTCCCTGGCCAGGGCCTCCTTTTAAGTAACGTATCACCCTCACTGCTGCATCCCAATGATTTTCTCTGGGATCATGCATAACATGTGATACAACGTGAATTGTGTAACACAGCTCGGGACGTGTGATAATCGAATACACAAGTCGTCCAACAACTCTTCGAAACAGTGCTAGATCTTTATACGTTGGACTCTGGTCTGAAAGCAATTTATGGTTCTGTTCAATTGGCGTAGAAAATGGTTTGCACCCAAGTAATCTTGCTTCTGAAATGATATCAAGTGCAAATTTTCTTTGTGTAAGATACATTCCTTGTTCTCCTCTTGCAATCTCAATACCAATAAAATACTTGAGTTTACCCATATATTTCATCTTGAAACACTGACTTAAGTATATTTTGAACTTTGTAAGCATACAAAGATTATTTGCAGCCACTACCAAATCATCCACATAGACCAATACCCAAAGATTCTTGTCTCCCTTTATGTATGTGAGCAACGAGTAGTCCGAATAGGATTGTACAAATCCAAACTTCTTCAATGCATTCGTTGGTTTAGCAAACCAACATTTTGGTGCCTGTTTTAAACCGTATAGAGATTTATTCAAACGACATACCTTGTTAGGATCATCGGACTTGAAACCCGGCGGAAGCTTAAAATACACTTCTTCTTCTAAGTCACCATGTAAGAACGCATTGTTCACATCCATTTGATGAACTTCTTAATCCTTTGCTATAGCCACTTGCAGCAAAGTCCGAACAGTCGACATCTTAGCCACTAAGCAAATGTCTCATCATAATCTTCCCCTTTTACTTGATGATTTCCAAGACAAGAAAGTCTTTGTATCTTTCAACTGTCCCATCGGCATTGTACTTTATTTTGAAGATCCACTTGCTTCCTATAGCTTTCTTTCCTTTTGGCATATTCTCCAAAACCCAAGTCTTATTTAATTCGAATGCATCTACTTCACTTTTTAATGCTTTTCTCCATCTCTCATCAAGAACAACCTCCTTATAACTTCTTGGTTCTTTTCCCGCATACACTATAGCAAGAAACACTTGATGTCTCTGTGAAAAACCACAATCAGAGACATAACAAGAAATAGGATGAGACGTTGTACCTTGGACCATTGCTAATAGTATTTGCTAGACAATAGATTAGTAAATCTCTGTTTATCAAATTGGCGCCGTTGCCATTTAAGGATTGATTTTAACCATTAGTGCTCTGAATTTGTTTGGGACTACGACCACTTTCTTTTATTGTACTACTTTCTCTATTCTCTCTTGTTGTGCATTTCAGGTGTATGAACCTGAGAAGTAGATGACCAACCAATCTCCTTCCACTAGTTGACGATATCCGGGCACTTGAAAGACAAAAAACTCGGGAACGCCGAGAACAANTTGACGCTTGGATTTGGAGATGGATAACCCCAACAACAACGGTGGTGCACGAACCATAGGAGAGAATGATGCCCCTAACGCTCATACTCAGCGTACATGGATTAAACCACCGGCTATTGCTAATTAAAACTTCAAAATCAAGTCCAGTCTCATCACTATGGTTCAGAACTCGAGGTTCCACGATCTACCTA
>OVBE01008983.1:0-16535 GCA_900406425.1 Iberis pinnata | reverse complement strand
GAGGGTTGTAATCTTTCCGCTATTAATAATAAAAAGATCTGTAGCAGGTCCGGAGACATAGGCAATATTGGCCGAACTCCGTTAACAAATTCGTGTGTCTTACTTTCATAATTATGATTTATCTGAAATTTGACGTTTATTTCCTAACAAAGCTCTGCTCGTGATGGGCCGTTATCCCCTTCTCACACTCATGGGCTTCAGATGTCTTCAATCGGCCCATGTTTAGGGGATCCGTTGCGGTTTCCCGAGCGTTATTACGGCTCACCGAGCTTCGCCCCTTTGTTCATTGGGTTCCCTGTGCTCTGAGCTCTCTTCGTGCGCTGAAGGGTTTCCGGAACACCGAGGTTGTTCTCTCATTGTGATTGTCGCTAGGACTCCCATAACACCGAGCTCTCCTGTAGACCAAGCTTCATGCGCACCGAGCTTCCTCCATGCACTGAGGGCTTTTCGAAGCACCAAGGCTGCTCTCTTGTCGTTATCAGTGTCAAGACTCCCGGAGCTCTGCCGCATCTCCCTGAGTGTATCTCACCTTGGAGTGGGTTGCACCAGCCCGTTTTCCATACTATGACCCGACCCGAGTTCAAAAAATTGACCCGAGTCAATTTATATGCTCACTATATGGTTCTTATTGTGCGGTTTTCTTGCCTAGTTAGAACCAGAAAATGAATGGGAAAGATCTAGTGGATGTGATGTGGCCAGGGGGCAGTGATTGCATCCATTTGATATCAATTGTATATTTTGTTGTAGGTTTCAAATATATTTTACTTTATATAATTAACAGTTGTATTTTGTTTTTTATGTTGTCAACTGTTTTGTATTGGGCTTCAGTGAACAATCGTATTCCGCCAACAAATTTTTTTCGATTTTATGCGGTTGTCACGATAAGAAAGAGGTTCTTTCTCGGTCCCAAAGTATAACTTTGATAGATGTTGTATTCTCAATATAGGATTTCTTATACTCCATAAAAGAATTTTATATAATCTCTATTTTGAGGTAAGTCTATCATTCGACGTGTTTGTAATTTTTTTTTTCAACATGTTTGTAATTTCGCCCTGATAGATAAGGGGTGGCATAATATCCGAAATCTAAACCCGAATCCCAAACCGATCCAAAAAATCGGGTTCGGATCGGGTTCAGATGGAGTAAAATATCCGAATGGATAGTGTTATTATTTGGTTCGGCTGATTGGATATCCGAATAGATTTTGGATATCCAAAATAACCGAACCCAATAACCCTAATGGTGTTTACAAAAATTATCCTCATGTTTTGATATCTCCATAGCTAATCTCAATTGAAGTTCTGATATCACCACGACTAATTCATGTATGTTTTTCTTTTTTTGTCATTATTTTTTATGTTTAGCTTCGTTTCTAAGATTTGTTTCTTCAATGATGGTAGAGAAGTGAGTAATCTAGATTTTGTAATATGTTGAATTTCTTTGTTCGATTTCGGATATGCAATTTATACTTTATAGCTAATGCTTTATATATTTGGTTATAAGTCTTGTGAGATATGTTGGTTGTGTCATGAATTTTGAATCGTGAATCAAAGGTGGCGTGTGTGATATTGTTTAATTTGATTACTTATGTTGCAATATCAGACCGTGAAGTTAGATAATGTTACATTTCTTAGAGACTTATGATTATTGTTGAACAAATCTATATGCCAAAATATCAAAAGATGATTATTCATAAATTATCAAACTATACATATGAAATACTTTGAATGATCTCTGATATTGTTGATGAAGTATTGATCTATCATTGATCTAATGGATATTTTGGTGATCTATTTGGGTTATTTCGGTTCATTTTCGGATAGTTATATCTGATTTTAATCCGAAAATCCAAAACCGAATTAAAAATCTGAAATACCCGAAAATCTGATTCCAAACCTGAACCAAACTGAATCCGAAGATAACCGAACAGAATCCGATCCAAAATCCTAAAATATCCGAACGAATGTTATAGTAAAAAATCCGAAAATACAAAATCCAAACACGACCAGGTTCGGATATCCGAAGGCCCAATCCTCTTCATAAAATATATTTGTGCACCTTTTAAGGATTGTTCCTGATTTTAATATAATACCGTTGTGTATAAAAAAAATATTTGAAAGCATCGAAAGAACTCAAATAGATTGTTTCCGTGAATATAATAATAATTTTTATGATATTTGATGTAATCTTTATCAAATTTAGTGTTACTCTCAATCTAAAAAATAATGGTGTTGACAAAAAAATGGAATAGATTTTAGTGGCAGGTGCTAAAAAGCTGAAACACAAACATAACCCCCCAACAAAACGGTGTCGCGGGGACGTTCAATAATAATAAAAAAAATTGGCGCACTGCTCGTCATTATTTTATTCTCCATGATCCGTTTTTCGACGATATTCTTGCTGGAATCTGAAATCGAAACGCGTAATATAGGAAAATTGCAGACAAGTGAAGGAAGAAGACGAAGAAGAGGGAGACCGCAAGATGTGGAGACGTATGGCTTTGCTTTCTCCGATGAATTCTTCTTCATCGCGATCCCTTGCTTTAAATCAGGTGCGACATTCTCCTGTTTTATTTTCGATCCCAATCGCTTTTTCTCCCGGCGAAATGAAATCGTTGCCTGTTTCCTTGGCTGAATCTTTGATTATATGATTTTATGTTTAACTCTGTTTATTTTCTAGGCAGCTTCTGGGATCAAACTTAGGGAATCTTTTGCGACGGGGATAATTGAACCGGTACGTCGACCGATCAATCTGCTCGTTAATTTTGTTTTCTTGTATAAATGCGTTCCGACTCTATATGTCACAGGAAGAACGTGTTTCACCGCCGAAAGAGAAAGCTCCATTTATTACATTTGTACTAGGTGAGTTTTCGATTCTGGTGCGCTTGAGTTGGATAATTTGAAGATGGATAAACTAACTTGCTCTTCAATCAAGAACACACGATTTGTATCAATCTTTATCATATTCAGTGTTAGCAGTTGAACAATTTGAATTTAGACTGATTGGTTTAAAATATCAGGAGGTCCTGGAAGTGGAAAAGGTACACAATGTGAAAAGATTGTGGAGACCTTTGGATTGACACATCTAAGTGCGGGAGATTTGCTTAGGAGAGAAATCGCATTGAACAATAAAAATGGGTAGGGACAATGACGTTTTCATATTTCCAGTGTGAATGCCTCAAAAAGTTTGTGGTCTTATCTTATGATGGGGAATCTCAATTATTTTCAGGGCTATGATTCTGAACTTGATTAAAGATGGGAAGATTGTTCCATCAGAAGTCACAGTAAAACTAATACAGAAAGAGCTAGAGTCGAGTAACAGCTGCAAATTTCTCATTGATGGTTTTCCACGAACTGAGGAGAATCGTGTTGCATTTGAGCGCATAGTAAGTAGTGTAGTATTATCATATTCTGTTCTTCCCTTCTTTTTGCATGGATTTACTCTTGGAAACAAAGCTGTGAATATGAAATAGCTCCCTAAAAGTTAACACTATTGCAGATAGGAGCTGACCCGGATGTAGTGTTATTCTTCGATTGCCCCGAAGAAGAGATGGTGAAACGAGTCTTGAATCGTAATCAGGTTCTTATCAAAAAGTACTTGTGTTGGTCAAGTTTTTATTCAACAATGCCATGAAACTTGAATCCTTACTATTGTAGGGCCGAATTGATGATAATATAACTACAATGAAGAAACGTCTGAAAATCTTTGAAGCCTTAAACCGTCCTGTCATCGACTACTACAAAAATAAAGGAAAACTCTACACAGTGAAGTTCTTTACACACACTTGTGATCTCATCCATTCATCTTTGGTTTTCGTAAAAGCTGATGATGAGGTTATTCGTTATTTAATCTTTGGAGCAGATTAGTGCAATAGGGGACGTAGATGACATATTCCAACAAGTTCTACCTATTTTCTCTTCATTTGAGGTACACATTATCTCTGTACATATGTTCCAAGTACAACAAGATTTGTGTTTAACACCTACAATTTTTGTGTGCAGCAATTGAAGGAGAGTCGGCACGTAAAGCCAAAGTCAACTTTGGTAGAAACTTCTTAACAAAATACACCCACTCTGAAATTTGTTCATTACTCTTGAATTTTGATTCACAATACAACGGATATATCGTTTTGCTTGTAAAAGAAACAACCAAAGTTGTAGTTTGTAGTTTATATAAATATATATATGCTCATAAGCTCTGCTTCCTTCCATTTATCAAATAAAGAAGATGGTGAGCATTGTACACAAACCAAGCTTTTGTTATCCATCAGTATTGTCTTCTTCAATGAAAAAGAAACCAAGACATTACCAAAAGTTGAAGCAAAATCAAATTCAAGATAACAACAATGGATTCACTTCGCTTTCTTTCACCAAATCATCTCCCAATCCCATCTTTATCGGAAAACAATCGATTCACCCGACGAAACTCGAAGCCTTAGATTCAGTTATTACTGACCTCGAAACCGCTGCCCGAAAAGGTATCAATATCACTGAACCAGAGACCTTCGCTTCTCTTCTGGAGACATGCTACAACTTGAAAGCCATTGAACATGGCATTAGAGTTCATTATCTTATACCTGTGTACTTATTGCGCAACAACTTAGGGATTTCTTCGAAGCTTGTGAGGCTGTACGCATCTTGTGGCTACGCGGAAGTTGCACACGAGGTGTTCGATCGAATGTCTAAGAGAAAATCATCGGCTTTTGCTTGGAACTCTCTTATATCAGGCTACGCGGAATTAGGTCAGTACGAGGACGCCATGGCTCTCTACTTCCAGATGGCTGAAGAAGGTGTAAAACCAGACCATTTCACTTTCCCACGTGTCCTAAAAGCTTGTGGAGGAATTGGCTCTATTCAGATTGGAGAAGCAATTCACCGTGATTTGGTTAAGGAAGGTTATGGAGACGATGTCTATGTGCTTAATGCTCTTGTTGATATGTATGCAAAATGTGGCGACATTGTTAAAGGAAGGAATGTTTTTGATATGATTCCTCAAAAGGACTATGTTTCCTGGAACTCAATGTTGACTAGTTACCTTCATCATGGCTTGTTACATGAGGCTATACTTATTTTTCGTCTAATGGTTCAAGAAGGAATTGAGCCTGATAAGGTTGCTATATCTAGTGTTCTAGCTCGTGTTTTGTCTTTGAAACATGGACGTCAGTTACATGGATGGGCAATTAGGCGAGGAATGGAGTGTGAGTTATCTGTTGCTAATGCTTTGATTGTCCTCTATTCTAAAAGAGGACTATTGAGTCAAGCTTGCTTCATTTTCGATCAGATGCTCGAAAGAGATACTGTATCCTGGAATGCTATTATCTCTGCTCATTCTAAAGATTATAATGGTTTGAAGTACTTTGAGCAGATGCAGCGTGCTAATGCTAGACCTGATAGTATCACGTTTGTCTCGATTCTATCTCTCTGTGCTAATACAGGAATGGTCGAAGAAGGAGAGAGACTGTTCTCATTGATGTCCAAAAATTATGGGATAAATCCGAGAATGGAACACTATGCGTGTATGGTGAATCTCTATGGAAGAGCAGGGATGATGGAAAAAGCTTACTCAATGATTATTCAAGAGATGGGCTTTGAGGCTGGTCCAACTGTTTGGGGAGCTTTGTTATACGCTTGTTACCTCCATGGAAATGTAGATATAGGAGAGGTGGCTGCTCAACGTCTTTTCGAGTTGGAACCTGATAATGAGCACAATTTCGAGCTGTTGATGAGAACTTATAGCAAGGTAAAGAGAACAGAGGATGTTGAGAGAGTCAGGCAGATGATGCTGGATCGTGGATTGGAGACATAAACAGGTTCTACTCAAAAAAACGTACTAGTTTATCTTCTTAAATCGTCCATGTGATGATCTTTATCATGTGCAATGATCTTTACACACAGTAGAATTGGTTGTTCATAGAGAAAAGATCACATGATATCTGTGAACGCATCTGATTGGTTTAGCTGTTAGAAGAATTTGTGATTTGTAGATTCTCGTGGGATGTCTTTTGCAAGATCTGACGTAAACCAGCATCATTACTAGATTATACTTTTCCCTCTGCATTGAAAAGTCATAAACAGGTTCTACTCAATGTATCTGCATTTGGACATTATTCAAGTCTCACCCTGAATACATTGATTCTTAAATCCTTACAGATCCTGATGCACCAACCACTTTATGTTGTTAAATCCAAAAACCCATTCGTGTTTGGAACCCAATTTTTTTCTGATTCTCTTTAATTTACATCTGTCACTGCAGTAATAGCCATGGCCAGAAACCTTGATGAGGAATCAAGTGGTGATACAAAGTTCATTAAAGCCTCAGACAACAACGTACGATAAACTACGCTTCAGTCTGTCTTCATATGCAAGCGAGATGAAGAAGTGACCACATCTGCGTGCCAAGACAGAGCTCACTGTTAGCATTGGCCTCCCAAGCAAAGCCACAGCCAAAACGTATGTCTTGGAGATGACTTACTACTATATATGAAGGAAATCACAAAGAAGCAGCATGAAGCTATAGCGGACAGCAGAAGAGATGGTAGATACTGTAGACAGGTTAAGCAAGTTGAGAACAAAAGTCCCATCCGGGACATAAAGAGGTTACTGAAACACGACGATGTGAGTGGTTTATGAAACCAATTTTTAAAATTATAATTGAGAAGAATGGTAAGAAAGAACAAGAAACAGCACAATCCAAGAGAAGAACAAGAAACATGATTTTGAATCAATTTGATCTAAATCACATTCAAGAACCAGAGTAATTCTGATCCATGGAAAGTAAAGATCGATGGGACTAAGGGGAGTAATTAATCTAAAATCACTAGAATAATCCAATGTTTAACATCTACTACTTTTCTTTCAATCCGAACCAGCAGGGAGATCAGACAGATGGGAGAACTTCGCTTTCCCTGGTTAATCAACACAAAAATCGAAAAGGCTCAGCAAAATGTGAAAACCGCGAGCAACGCCATTAGCATGGTAAACATTAGCTTCGAGTGTCCATTTGATATAGATGTTGCAGCTGAATGGTGTTGCTCCCTGCAACAATCATGAAGAAGAGTGTTACGATTCTAATCATCTTCTGGATCAAGAGAGTGATAGAGAGAAGGAGAGCAAAGTTTAAGACGAATACTTTTGTAAGTTTCTAAGTGCACCACAGTAGATGACATTGCCAGGAGGATCCATCTCAGTCTTTCCATTCTCCTCAGGGTTTACGATTCGCATATAAGTTTCTTCACCAAGATACCATCTGTCAAGATTCTCTACTCGGATGTTCCAAACTCCGACATTATCAAGAGATATAAGTACAGCAGTCCATGCCCCTGGGTAAACCTAATTAACAAGACACCAGAAATAGCAAAAAATGATTTAAGGAAGCTTGCAGATTAGAGTAGTTCGAGTTTTGTTGCAGTGTATGAAACCTCGATTGTGCTTCTTGAGATGGCATCATAATTGTTATATGAACCCTTTTTGTCTTCTGACCAAATACCAAAGTCCATCCTGGATAACATGGTAGGTACATCAACACAACATTTTCAGAAGTAGAAACAAGAGTAGATGACAAGGTGTCATGGTGTTTTCTTACCCAACAACAAAAAAAGAATAGCCATCAACATGGAAGCTCTGCATCTTGGTGTCATTGTTCTGGAAGACAACTTGTATAAAGCCCTTGTATGTTGCATTGATCATAGATCTATCCAAACGAGGAGGTCTACCAAAAGGTCTGTCCGGGAAGTCTAGCTTGTAAGATCCTTTCACTTTATTGAGATCTGCAAGCCTCACTGGAGTACTTGGATTCACAAATGAAATCCCGTTAAGTGTAGCACGAAGTGACCCGTTAATTGTTGTTAGAGGCAAACTTCTCAAGACGTATGTGTTAGTGATGTTAATTTGACCGTAGTGAAATGATCCCTGCGGGTTTGGACGAGCTCCACTAGCAGATGTGTTTTGCCTACAGATGAACAAAGTTAGCTTCACCAAAACAAAATCTAGGTGTAGCAATAAGAAGGGAAAACTAACCTGATGGCTCTTGGCTGGTTCATTGCTGACCACGGGCTAGAAACATCTGTTCTTGGAACTGGTAGAGGACCAGAAGCAGGTCCGTTGGAATTAGAATAATGGAGAATCGCGACACCAGTGACTCTTTGCCACACCGTTTCATTCACAAATCTAGCACTGGCCACGATGTAGTAGTCGTTTGTGGCGTTTTGGTCCATGGTTACCAAGAACGAATATGACTGTCCTACATGAATATCAAAATCAGTGAAGTTTGCCTGTGATGTATAGTGACCCTCAGTTTCTACCAAAAGTAAATTGTGGTTCTGAATCCTGAAGTTCAAGCTTGTCGAGATCCCGACATTGTGAACACGAATTCTATATGTTTTTCCTGCAAAATATAAGACTGTTACAGCAACATCGCAGACTATTAATTTTGCAGTAAACGGAGGAATTCTCAATAAAACATAGAACCTGGTTCAACATGAGCTGTCAGGTACTCAATTCCATCAGGTACACTACTGTTGTACTTGTAAGGACCCATCCCATTGATGAGGACTCCGTCCGGCATTCCAAGCTCTTTGCCAGAATCAAGTATGTTTCTTAATGCCTATAAGGAAATAGTGTTTCAGGTACTGATAACCAAATGCAGATAAAGACTATAGAGCAAAGTGATGATTACATACTTTATGGTCCTGAGTGTACCAATCACCAATAGTGAAGATGATTTCGCCATTAGGCTCTGGGAAAGGGATAGGAATAATGTCTCGGTTATTAACCACAATGGGACCAAAACCCCCAGATGCTCTCTGAAAGTGGAGTGAAGGGGAGTAGAAGAAACTTCCAATTTGATCTTTGACTTGAAATTGGTAAGTAAAGTTCCATCTTGGAGGAATTGGACAGTTTGTTCCACGAACACCATCTTGCCACGAGTTACGCCTCATTTGGATGCCATTCCTATTACAATAAAACTTTTAGAAACTATGTGAGAAGAAGGTAAGAAAGGACAGGTCTTGGTCTCACCAAGTCAATAGAAGAGGCTCATCCAAATGATTGAAGACATTAACAACAACATTGAAGTTAGTAGTAGCATTAAGCAGAGGTCCTGGAAACTGGTCGTTGATGGCTATAACCTGCATTCAATCAGATATACAAAAGTTACTACAAAATCAAAGGAGGCTAACAAATATTCAATGCACAAGAACCCTTGATTGAATACCTAAACCATGTAGGAAGAATCTATGGTAATGGGTTCAAATCAAGTAGAGTGACCTAGGTTCAATATCAATCGGAAACAGAAGAAACAACTACTCGATCAAATCAAAACCTAAGAGAAAAACTTGTGAGACGCCAATAAATCTCCCGGTTAATAACTAAAAGTCGGTGAGAATATTATTAGAAACACTGAAATCGAGATTTTAGGGAAAAGGGAAAGAAAGGAAATCGAACCTGTTGAGGAACGCCGAGAGGCGAAGCAGTGATGTAAGAAACTTTGAAGTTGTAGGAGACGAAAGGGTCAGCCGCAAGAGACACGCCGAAGAGAAGGAAGAAGCAGTAGAGAGAAGGTGCAGCCATATTTTAGTAGGGATAGATTTCGTATTGGTGAACAAAAGCTACGAATTTGACATGAGTACGAGAGAAGAAAAACGGAAGGGAAGGCGAAGAAGTGAGAGAGTGTGTTTTTTGAATTTCTTACCAAGGAGAGGAAAATGTGGGACACAACCCGTTTTCAACTATTATTTTCTTCTTTTTTTTGTTTTCGTCCAATAAGTACTATTTTCTATATCTTTTGGAATTACTTAAAAATATATATATCTTACTATATAAAGCATAATATACTACCAAATTACAACTCATTACATTAAGATCCGTATCAAACTTCATTTATATTGTGATATGTATCAAACGTTTTAGAAAATTACGATATTTTATTTTTATTTTTCATATATTATAAAATAAAATATTTAAAGATTTAAATATGAAAAGAAGACAACTATTGAACAAAATATTAATTAAAAACATCAATAAAAAATACTAAAAAATTGAAAGATCAAATTTAACTTGGATAATGATGAAAAAGTTTGTCAAATATTCTTAGGAATTTTAGTTTTCTTTTCAAAAAATTTTGCATCATAAAATGAAAGATCTTAATAATTTAATATGTTAATATAAAATTATATAAAAAATAATTATAATATACAAAAAAGGAAAACATAGTTAAAAATGGCAAAAATAAAAATGAATCTCTATTTACATAAAAATATGTATAATTTAAAGTGATAACAAACTTTATAAAATTCTTAGAAAAGTATCTATAGAAATCAATTTTGTATATTTTTAGTTATTGCTTTTAAATACATATTACCAATAATAAAACACGGATTTTAAAATAAATTTAATTATATATATTTTAATAATACAAGTTATCAATTTTATAATCAATATATTTATTTTTTCTGCATATTATGCGGGTATTTTTGTGTATATATATATATATATATATATATATATCTGTTTTTTGTAAGTTGTTTTGTATGTGAATTTATAATTCTGTATTTAAAATTATATTTACATAAAAATGTTTATTATAATGGATGATTGGTTGGGTAGTAATTTTTTTTGTATTTTCTAATTTTCAAACAAATTTTCTATTTTGAAAAAATAGATTTTATTATTTTATGTTTTAATTTAGTAAAAATGTATAATGAAATTTAGAAAACTGGATGAATTATAATAGATAACTGATTTATAGAATTATTAAATTGTAAATTTCTTGTAATTTTGTTTTTGTGATTAGAAAAATATACAATTTTTATAACTTTAAGTCCATTTTATGAAAAAATAAAATATGGAAAACGAAATATGTTATAAATGAAGACCTGGTGACAAACAAAATGTATATAAATGAACACCTACATATAATAATATAAAGCCTACTTGGATAACAAAAACTACAAAAATGATTTAAAGATTATAATAAAAATCATACAATCCTACGATTTTTATTACAGTAAAAAAAACATTTAGAATTATTTTAAAAAGCATACAACATTAATTTATATATTAGTTAATCTATCAACCATAAGAGTCCAATCAACCATATCACTTATATTAAACAAAAACAAAAAAAACAAAACAGATATTGATATTGAAAGTAAAACCGTTGAAATGCAAATATTGAAGAGACTGGAAACATGCATGAAATTTGGGAAATGGGAACACATTTCAGTTTGTATTTTACACCATTATCATTTGTTGAACTTATCTAAAGAAACATACTATAATATTCTTCAAAATATAAATTAGAAAATACTATAAATCATCGTGAGAACAACCTCTCATCATTCCAATATTCTTGACCTATGGAGTTGTTTCAGATTCTCTCTGTTTTTCCAAACTTCCATCATGCTCCTCTAATCATTCAAGATCCAAAAATTTGACAATAATAATCAAAATTCTATTTAATTTATCTATATCTACCTGGGGTGAAACCAAAAACTATACTCTTCTGAGCATTATTGTAATTTATAACTATAGGTTTGATTCGACACCTGACCAAATTTGAATATAACCAAATAATTCAAAATGCTTATCATTAAGGTTAAAAGTTAAAACCAACTTCTTCCTCTCTTTTTTTTTTTTTTTTATATTTTGTCAACAGGTTTAAAAGTCTCTACTCTCTACAGTTCACAAAATATGATGGATAAAAAGGTGCATAATTTTTGAGCAGAAAACAATTTTTAAAAATCCATATGGGCTAACGTGAGCCCATGTTAGTTTAAACTATCTTAGGCCCACTAATTGATCGACTAATGTTTCGAGAATTCTCAAGAGTCATTCGCTATTACATATAGATCTTCGAATCTCCGATCAATCTTTGGCCAATTCAAAAACCCTAATCGTTTTCCGATCTACGTCGACATAATCCGTCACTCTTTCGGAGAAGAAGATGGGAATAATAAGGAGCAGCTTCTCTTTCATCATGGGAACAGTATGTGGGATCTACATCGCTCAGAACTACAACGTTCCTAACATCAAGAAGGTTGGTCACTGCGCCGTATCAATGGCGAAGCAAGCAGAAGAGAAATATCGCAAACCAAAAAGTAGAGACGACGTTTGACAGATTCCAATTTGCTTCTACGGAAAAATCGTTCTCGTTACCATTTTTTTTGTTCGCTAATAATTTGTTTGAAATTGAGGCTGTACATTCGACAATCAAAAAGAAGCTAATGAAGATTCTTTTCTCCCATTGCTGCAATTTTCTTTTGATTTTGATTTCTTGACTGAGATTAATCAAATAATCAATGAGTTAAGTATCTTGTAACAGGCAAATAAAGCAGAGAAGCAAAGGTAATTATTATTTTCATTTAGAAATTGAATACTTTTGATAATGCCAACAGAAAAAAGAGTTAAAATTATGAAATTGTCAAAGAAATCAGAAAAAAAAAACTCATAGGAGGACATCAATGGGAGCTCTATGTGCTGGATGAATCACTTCATCTTCATCAGATGATCCATACAATATAGCCTTAACTTCTGCAATGATAAGCTTAGTGAGCAACAAACCGGAAATGAAAGCTGATATCATCAACATGTAGAACACTGCGTCCCAACTAATCTCAGAGATGTAACCGGTAAGGACCGGTCCAATCGCAGCACCAATAGATCCTGTACCGTCTATAATAGCAGTGACTGTAGCCAAAGCCCTTGCATTGCCTTTAAGAGACTTGTGTGTTCCAAGATCAGCTGAAACAGCTGTTGTGATTAGAGCAAAAGGTCCATTCACAAAGACTCCAGAGATGAACATGAGGATGATATTGATGGTCAATGAGATATGTCCATAGACTCTGTAGAGGAATAGAGCTGGGATTGCTAAGTAGATGAAACCTCCAGCTGTGATGGCTCTACCGTCCAATTGATCAGACATGTATCCGGCTAAGATTCCTCCGACCACACCTCCTACATCGAAGAGTGTCGACAAGTTTCCTGATGTTTCCTCAGACACATATTCTCCTCCAATCACTGCATCACATCATTTAACACATTACATATGTAAGGCATGTCAACTAAACCCAGTACCGGCTCAATGGAAGGGACACCAGGTGCGATGTTCCTGGTTAATCCCTTTGAACCGATAATTTAAAGGTCCATTTAAAATTTGTTTAAAAGAATAAAAATATTAGTTTTTTTTTTAAATAGTGATTAAAAACTGATCTAGTTATTTATATTTTTATTTAGATTTGTAAAAAAAAAATTATAATAAAAATCTAACACATTAAAATTTGGTTAATTTTTTTGTTAATTTTTAAAATAAAATAAATTTTATTTTGGCTTGGGTCTATACTAACCAGAATTGAAATGTTTAAACAGAAACCAAAATATAAGGAGCCAGAGAGATAGATGATGAGAAGCTTACTGTTGTGGCTAACGTAGAAAGGAAGCCAATAGAGGAAAGTGTATGAGACCAATTTGGTGAAGAAGAGACAAAAGGCGAAAGGAGCAACACCGGGGATTTTCCAAGCGGCTAAGAACCCGATTGCTTTTCGATCGAATCCAGTACTCATCCTAGAACTCAAGAAGCTCTCTGTAATGGTATCACCTAGTCTCATTGTGGAGTCAACTTCTGTTCCATCTCTCTCAGCACCAACGGTTGGAGGATTCACCGGCATAAAAAAGTAAACAATGAGTCCAAGGAAAGTTATGAGCAAAGCCGGGCCAATAAATGACCATCCCCATCCATATCTAAGCAGACCAGATGCAAGCAGAGACCCTGTGATGTTACCAAGCGAAGTGTGAGCACTCCATACACCCATAATCATCCCTCTTCTCTTTTTGTCGAACCAATTTCCGAGCACGGCTACAACACAAGGCCAACCTATTGACTGAAACCATCCGAGCATAACCTGGACCGCTAAGAAATAGTAGAAGCTATGGAAATTCGCCCAGAATGCAACCCCAAAGAGAGCTGTTAAAAACCCGGTCCCGACCATACCAATAGTCAGAAACGTCCTGAGATCCAAACGATCGCCCAAATGACCTGCTACAAACATCCCAACGGCATAGACAGAGAGGAAAGCCAAGTCGATCTGTCCGAGCAAGGCTGGTCCGTTGGGTCCATCGAAGGGAGCCCAACCACCTTTAACTGTTGAAGCGGAAAGCGTTCCTTTGACGATGCTATTAGGCTTTCGGGCGGCGTGGAATGCGATATAGGCGAAAAAGGTCAAGAAAAACACAATGGATTGGTATTGCTTGAAGGAGAGTCTTCCTGAACGCCTAAAACGTTCCAAGAAACGAATACCACATGGCTTGGTTTCTTCATACAAGAACTGGGATGAAGTCCATGACGTCATCTCTTTAGAAACTCCTTAAGAGGATTCAAAACCTGAAAGCAGATCAAGATATTAGGTTATTATTGTCTCTTCATCATAACTTGTACAGCAAGACAAGTAGAAAATAATTTTACACAAAAAAAAAAAAAAAATTAAAGGAAAGTAAAGAAGGAATCAAGAGTTTGGATTGCCTTTTGAAATCTAAAGAGAGGAGAAAAATATATTCAACTCTTAGTTATGTGCAATTTCAATGGTTGGAGAAGCTCTACTTAAAGAGGGCAAAAACAGCTAACTCTTAATGGCTCCCAAGTTTAATTTGGCTCCTTTGCAGTATAATCTTTTTAATTTTTGACCAAGCCTTTTGCTTCACTGGTTTCGACTTTCTTGATTAAAAATTTTACCTACGTTATAGCATAAAGGGCTAAACCGGAAAAAACAAGTCGAAAAGTAAATAATAGAAGAAATCAAACTAGAGAAACCGATGTAAGTGATACCTTTTAGCACAAATGTGAAATTATCTAATAATTTTTTAACGTGAAGTAGCAAAGTCGGCGTCCAGTCTATATCGTTTGTGCTCGCACGTAAGAATACCAAAAAGTCAGATGAGTAGTTCATGTGTTCATTGAAAAATTCAGCTCGTTTAATTTATTTGACAGAACAATAGATAAATGTTAATAACATTCTTTGGAATGGTGCTGCATTTTGGTGTCCACATTCATTTTTCTCTAGCTCATCGTAAGATAACCGAAGATGTCTGCAATTTATGTATATTATCTTGACATCGAGCATATATATTTATTATTCAGTAATAAAAATATATAAAGCTCATTATTATGTGTACTTTTTAAGAAAACGGTAATCAAACTAAATAACTAAGAGCATTTTTATTGTAGAAATTCTAAAAGTTTTTTAACTAATTTTTTATTAGTTTTTTTTTTCAAATTTTTATACACTTAAAAAGCAGTGTATGTATTTATTGGTTTTTCCGTCCATTGGTACAACCCGAGGGGTTCTTAAAATTTTTTTTTGGTTTTTTCGGTTTAATTTCGATTTTTTGGTTTGTTAGGTTAAATTTAGCAAGTCCGGCTCGGGTCGGTTCGGGTAATTTAGTAAACAAAATTATCGTCGAACCGAACCGAAAATCGAATTAAAATAAAAATCGTGCCGAATTGAACTGAACTAACCGAATAAACCAAACTGAACTAAATTCGGATTGGTTTGGTTTATTCGGTTCGGTTTAAATGCACACCCTTAAGCAAAAAGAATTAAAAATCAAAAACAACCGAGCCAATCATAACTCGACATGTGTGTGGCTCTTAAGTGGTCT
This sequence comes from Iberis pinnata, assembly GCA_900406425.1. Classification (NCBI taxonomy): domain Eukaryota; kingdom Viridiplantae; phylum Streptophyta; class Magnoliopsida; order Brassicales; family Brassicaceae; genus Iberis; species Iberis pinnata. Next base: position 888 of record OVBE01008983.1, on the reverse strand, counting down.
TAAAACCTTATCTAAGAACCGGCTCTTGTATTTGTTTAATTAAAATATTTCCCCCCCTTTAATACACTCTAAGTACACCCTCAGAACTCATTAAGAACCTCCAATGGACTTGCTCTAAGGTTATGTATGTTTTTTAGTTTTTAAATTTTGGTTTTTAGATTTTAGATTTTGGTTTTAGTTTTTGAATTTTGAATCTTTTTAGATTTTAGTTTCCACAAAAACTTGATTGGTAGTATTTGGTCTTTGTGAAATTTTTATTTTCCTTTTGTCAATCTCTTTTACTTTTAATACTTTTTAGTGTTGAAACTATTAAAATAAATAAATAAATTATTTATTTTTAAACATAAGAGCAAGATTATTGGGGTACCCAAGCCCAAAATATTAATATAAAAAGTTTGTGGTACCCGAATTTTTGGATTTGTATCCTTATTAAGAGGTACCCAAACCTCTTTGCGTATTCTAATCCTTAATAAATTAATAAACTAATTTAAAGAACTTTCATTTGGGTTCTACTAATAATCTTGCTCTAACATCAATTTTGTTACAACTTCACAAAAAAGTAGATGTTTTAATATGGTAATTTGAGAAAACATTTTTGAACCGTTATATATATTTTATCGACAAAATATATTGAATTTTTTTAATTATAAGGTATTGTTGTATAAAAGTATAGATGGACTCCAATAATAATAATTAGTGTAGAATAGTTGTTATTTTCCATTTTATCTTGTTTTGGAACAAAAATAACACAAACAATAATAAATAGAATCAAGAGTGTTATGGTAGTTGAACAATTATTAGGATTAGGATATATATTTCTATTAGGATTAAAATTTATTTATTAGAATCTTCTTAGAAGATATTCTTGTTAGATACTACTACTATATA
>OVBE01008982.1:0-16537 GCA_900406425.1 Iberis pinnata | reverse complement strand
ACCAATTAAACATTATGATTACGTTAATTACATAACCGAAATTATCCGATACAACCGCAATATATATATAAAAACGAAAAAAAATTCCCAGTCAAAATACGGGTTTCTACAATGTTCATATTTGAAAACAAATTGAAATCTTTCCTTCGTTAGAGCCACTCCCCTAACCTTTCCTTTCTTCTGCCATTTCCTAGGCATGTCTAGAACGACATTAGAGACTTTTTGACATGTTGTGTTTAAAATTCTTCCAATGCTGCTGAGACAATTTTGTTCCGCTGAGTAGTAACGAGGGATGTTTGGTAATTTAATGGGCACATCATCATCTTCTTCGATCGACATTGCAGCAAGAGCTTGATCCATTTCTGAAGATATTGTAGCAGAGAAGAAATGTCCAACTAAAACAAACCAGAAGTCCCTGGAGAGCAGATTCAAACCCGAGAAAGGCAAGAGATTGCGAACGAAATATCTCAGAAACAGGTTTCCAGAAGGATTTCGATGTTGAAATTCGATTAAAAAGGTCACTTTTAAGAAAGATTTTCCTAAATCTTATGAGTTGATCGAAAAAGCATCTATCAACAGTGGTCTGTTAAAGTGTTTCACAAGAACCAAGGAAAAAAGCTCTAAATTTTTCAAAAACAAAGCCTCTAAAAGAACTAGAGAGTTCTCTGCCCCATATTGGAGAATCTTTTTTGAAGTTCACTATTTCAACTGGTTTACACATTTGTTTTTTTAAGAAGTTCCATAATATGATAATATGCCATTAAAATCAATTTTCGTAAATCAAAAATTTTTGAATATTATTAATAGTTTTTTCTAAGAAAATAAGTACAAAATACACTATAAATAAAGTTTAGTGGTTTATATTAGCTCTTAAATTATAAAGTTTAGCTTTTCAGATTTATAATTTAGCTTTAACAATTTAAAGGTTAATCTAGTTTTATGGTACTTCTATTTTATTAATTTAAAAAGTGATATATCTAAAAATTAAAAATAATTTTTTTTTAATACTTATTTAAATAATATATAATATTTTTTTATGTTTTTCTATTTATTTAAATTTTATAAAATTATCATTAACAAAACTTAATTTAATTATTAAAGAATACAAATAGTAAAAACTATATTTAAAATAGTATAATATTTTTTAAAAAACATTTCAATTGAATAAATAAAATCACAAAAATAAATTTATGTTTTAAAAATATTACTATTATTATTATATTTTTTTTTGTCACCAAATTTAAACAACTAAAAGACAAGGGAGGAGTCCCTCGGCATCCAAAACGGTAAACAAGAGCCGATGAAAGAGAAACTTCTATTCCGCTTCCGAACTTGTCGTGCTAGGAAGTCCGCTCTGTAGTTGGATTTTCTTGGACGGTAACTAATCTTCACTTCCGGGTAAAACTTCCTATAGTTCTCTACATCCGTCAGTTCGGCTACGAAAGCCGGCCAATCGCTCGGATTGGAGACCATGTCGATTAATTGATGCGAGTCGATAAAGAAAGTGGAACATCGGAAGTTAGTCTTCATGACGCTCTGCATTGCCTAAAGAAAACTTAGAAGTTCGGTATGTAGTGGCGAAAGTCCACAGAAAACTCCTCTAGATCCCATTAACACGAGCTGCCCTTGAGAATCTATTAAAGACCATCCTAGACCACACATACGGTCCACATGCTTCCAAGAGCCATCGACTTAACAAGAAAAATCTCCAGTGGGTAAAGGCTGGGAGGTCAGTAACGCCTGCCCTACCGATTTTTCTGGTCGGTGTGTATTTGAGTGGGCGAAATACCAATCTGAAGCTTCCGTAATAGCAAGTGAGAGAACATCTGGGGGCTCCCATAGTCTCTCATTAAACAACTTATCATTGCGTGCCTTCCAATTATACCACAAAATCTACACATAAGAGTTTTGAAATGCGTTATCCCCATGTCCATTCTTCCCACTATGTAAGAGATGGTGAATATTCTCCAATAAACTCGATGATGGAAAAACGTCTGGCACCATCGGGAATGACGAGAGTGCCCACACCTGGTAGGCTGGGGGGCACATGAACAGAGCATGATTGACTGTTTCGTCTGAATCACCACAACGGACACAAATCGGATCAGTGCACAGTTTCTGCTTTACAAGTTGTGTATTGACCGCAAGTGCCCCAGATAAAACTTGCCACATAAAGTGTTTTAGTTTTTGTGGAGCTTGCAGATTCCAAACTGCTTCCTTTAGAGTACTGGTCGTGGGAAGTTGTGTTATGAAGGTCAAGTTCTCATCGAGGGTAGCGACCAAATGGTCATATCCTGATTTAACCGTATAAGCCCCAGAAAGAGTAAAATGCCAGCAAAAACCATCACCCTACTGCGCCGAAGGCTTAATATTTGCGTGACCGTTTATGGTGCAAACAATTTCCCAAACAAATTGGTGTGCCACGTCGTTCCATATTCTATTAACAAATCCCGAACTGTCAAATATGGATGATTGACGGAATGTACACTCAATCCAGGGTGGGGACTGCGTCCAGGTTGCCAGTTATCCGTCCAAACATTTGTATCTTTTCTATTTCCAATAGTTTGTCGAAGCCCTAATTGCAATATCTGACGTACCCCCAAACGCTCCTCCAACCATATATGGCCTCGATGGTTTAGGAGCCATAAAAGGTAAAGTGTGACGGAAATATCTCCCTTTTAAGATTCGTGCAAAGAGCGAATCAGGTTTTGAATACAAACGCCATAACTGTTTCGCCAGAAGAGCCTGGTTGAAGTGATCGAGGGACCGAAAACCCATACCTCCCTGTCTTTTTGGTAGACACATTCTATTTCAGGCAACCCAATGAATACCACCACCAGTATTTCGCTATTGCACTAGTCAGCTTCTGGAGCAAACTTTTAGGAAAACAGAAACATGACATGATATATGTGGGAAGAGCTTGAGCGACAGATTTCATCATAACCTCTTTGCCTCTCTTTGAGAGAAATTTGGCTGACCAACCATTAATACGAGAGTTTAACCGGTCTCGTACATGAGCAAAAATCGTAGCCTTTGAACCTTAGAGTTGCTCAGGTATACCCAAATATTTACCGTTACCTCCATCCCTGTAAATACCTAGACGCTCTTTAAGAAGAAATCTATCCTGATGGGGGATCTTTTTCCCAAAGATAACCGTTGACTTTGAATAATTAATACATTGCCCTGAAGCTTGATAGTAGCTATGGAGAACCTTTTGGATGGCATCACATTCCGAAAGATGAGCCTTACAGAAAAAGAGACTATCATCAGCAAGAAAAAGATGAGATAAGGTAGGGAATACCTTGCCAACCGAATGCCTGTAATTAGACCTTGGCGCTCTGCTGCACAGAGATTGGCAATAAGGGTCTCAGTGCAAAGGATAAACATAAAGGATGAGAGGGGATCACCCTGGCGGAGACCTCGAGAGGGTCTGATACCCCCTTTAGGAGCTCCATTAATGAGAACACGGTAGGACACCGTTGAGACGCACTGCATAATCCAATGAATCCATGTATGAGAGAAACCCATCTTTGACATTACACCAGATAAAAAATGCCACTCAACACAATTGTAAGCCTTGCTCATATCCGTTTTAATTGCCATGAAGTTCTTTTTACATGACTCAGATGTCTGTAAGGCATGGAAAGCCTCCTGGGCCATAAAAATATTATTCGAAATAACTCGCCCACCAACAAACGCGGATTGGGTCTCCGATATGATATATGGTAAAAAAAACTCGGAGTCTTATTTTTAAGACTTTTGAAATAATTTTGTAGATAACATTACAAAGACTAATGGGTCGAATGTCTTTCATATCCTTTGGTCTATCCAGTTTAGGAATGAGACAAATGTTTGTCTCGTTCAGCTTTGGATCAAAAAAACCACGAGACATGAAGTCTTGTACTAGACGCACAACATCCCCTTCAACAATATGCCAATATTTATGGTAAAACAACATTGTCATGCCATCTGGCCCTGGTGCTTTCTCGGGAGCCATGGAAAAAAGGGCAGCCTTAACCTCTTCAGAGTGAGCAGACCTCGTTAAACTGGATATGATTTCATCCATAATCACTGGCTGCAAATTTCGCAGTACTGTTTCCATATTGGCCCCAGCAGCACTTGTAAACAGACCCTGGAAGTACGTCACTGATGCAGCTTCAATTTCCTCCTCCTTCTCCGTCGAAAAACCATCCGCTTTTAGAAGACCAGAAATTTTATTTCTCGCGCGCCGTTGCTTTGTAGCAGCATGGAAATAACGTGTATTCCGATCGCCTTCCTGTATTCAAGTTATACAGCTTTTTGTTGCCAGTATAACTCCTCATCGAGAATTGCGGTGCGTAAACGAGAAGAAAGGACAGTAAGATCCTCCATAGAAGGGCCGTCCGTCGATTGAGCCACCTCTAGTTGCGACTTTAAAGAATCTACATCTTTAGATGTGTTACGCTGTTCCACACGTCTCCACCGAGAGATTCTTCCCCGGCAAATCTTAATCCTACCCTGAAATCATCCCTCGCGAACAATGTCGCCAAAATTTTTTTTTGCCGGCCATCGCTTATCAAAACGAAAAAGAGATTCATCGCGTATGGTTTTCGATTGGAAAATGAATTTAAACAAGACGATGATCAGATCCCCAGAACCGTAACTATTCTACGTGAGAGTGAGAAAAAAACGTCGCACCACTCCTTATTCCCCATTGCCCGATCAAGACGACAACGGACCGTGGTACGGCCGCGTCTACCAACCCAAGAGAGGCAATTGCCGGTGTATAGAAAATCTATCATACCACAACATTCACACATTAAACGAAAATCAAGAAAAGATGCTTCTAGACGAATACAGCCGCCCATTTTTTAGAATTATTAACAATTTCATTAAAATCTCCTCCCATTTCCCATGGCTCCACTCTTAAAGAACCAATACACTTTAACCGTTCCCAAACCACATCACGCCTCGAGACAACAGGGTCACCATAAACGAAAGAGATAAAAGTTTTATTTCCATCAATTGTAACCATTACATCGATGACATTTTTCGAACTAGAAAGAACATGAACATTAAAAGACGATAATGCAAACAAAGCTAAACCACCACTAAGACCAGAATGGTCTACAGTGAAAAGAAAATCATAACCTAAATGAGCTTGCAAATCTTGAAGAAAAGAATGATTTTGTTTAGTCTCCATAAGAAACAACATCCCCGGGAAGATCATACGCCGGAATTCCCGAAGTCGCCTAACTGCCATAAAGCTATCCGCTCCTTGGCAGTTCTAACTCAAAATTATTTACCCCTTTGCTTGTGGTGTCTCCTCAACCACCTCGCTTTCAAAATTTCCAGATTCCTCCTCCAACTTGGAGACCATCTATGGAACGGATGGAAAATCTTCATTCACAACACCTAAAACCCCGAAAAGATGTGGTACCTTTTTCACCGCTTTCGAGACTTGATAATTAGGAGCCGCTATCTTTTTCCTTGGCAGAAGCAGATGTGCAACCTTTGATTTTTTCACAACAGTAACCTCAGGTGAAATCAATTGTTCCGATATCCTTTTCAACGGTGAAATCATGTCTGCACCTGAATTAAAATCGGGCTCACCCACACGTGGAACAGTCGGCGAAATAGGCCCCTCCTTGACCTTATCATTCGCCTGGCCCACCAGCATTTCTTTTGGCCCAACTAATGGAAAATGGGAAGCTTTTATGTCGCTAACAGGAGCAATCAACCCATGAGAATTATTGGCACCATTTCCAGGCCCAAAAGTTTGAAGCACCTATTCTTTAGTCGATTGGGCCGGAACCTCCATTGGCCCACTAACACCAATCTGCTTTGGCGAAACTTGCTCTTTCGTCCCAATTACAGAACCGCGAAAACCTCCCGAAGCTGCCTGTGAAGATTCCCCAACCTCCATGCCGGTAAAGTTATCACCACCATCCTGAAAAAGACGGCGACGGGTCTGTTGTCGTCCTCTAGGGGAAATACGCACCATCGATGAGTGAGAAGGGACATCATGATCAACCCTACGTCGGCGGGGAGCAACATCTGAAAACCGAGATTGACTCGGTTGCTGCTTTCTCTGACGACATACCTCTCTCCGGTGACCATTCCGGTCATCTTCACGATGAGCCACATGGGACCCACAATCACGTCTCAATATAGAGGGAAAAAAAGCCGACTCGTGAGTTAAGCGAAAACACATGTTACAATAGCCTTTGAGATTCTCATACCTCAGCCTCACCACAATAGAATCTCTAGAGGCAAAGCGCAACTCACGAACAAACTGCAGAGGAGCTGTGACCTCCAACGAGTCACAGATTCATGAATTTTCCACGTCAATCTTCTCCACCTCCCCCAAATCATCACCGAGAAATCTACATGCTTGTTCCATCCTATAGTGATCCGGTAAGTCTCGGACCAAAATCCAAAACTTAATGGTGGATGGGTAATCACGTCTACTAGTGGGTACCCAGCGCTCCAAGGCCACCATCCAACGATCAAAATGAAAAAGGCGCAAATCAAGCACTTTCTTCATATCATCTTCATATTCGAAACGGAATCGAAAACGGCCATCCCCCACTTCCATACCATGGACATGGCGAGAGCAATACCCAAAGAGAGGGGAGAAAGCTTATGAGAAATCTTATACGGCCAGATTGAACCGCAGGATTGAGTGGTCTACCCACCAAAGTTAGTTGAAATTGATTCATGATAGTTAAGTTGTCAAAAGCAGGAATCTCCAAGGGTCTGCTAAACCGTTTAAAAGCACGACATCGAACTAACCCAGACTTTGAAGAACGAGCTGCAAGTCTTGAAAAAGAGAAGATTTGTGTAACAAAAGAGAGAGCTCGAGCAAGAGGTGAGCAAGAGGTGTGATAGAGTGAAATAAAACAATGACCGAGTTAAGTAAGAAGAAATAAGGATTGACATCCTCTACATCCAATCAAAGATCCCAAAAATCAAGTAGAAATAATAAATGACAATCAATCAAAATCAAGCAAGAATCGAAAAAGGAAACAACAATCTGATCGAAGTAAAAGAGAATCCTGAAAATACACAGCCCAAGAATCACTAAATCCCCAACATGCGGAGGAGAATCCATCGACATAAATAATCATCGGAGATCGGAGAGGCAATTTGAAATTGAATCCGTTATTATATTCAAAGAGTGAAAAATAAACTTTCACTTTTATTATTTTCTAATGTTATTGCAAAAGCGCTCAAAATAATTTAATTTAGTTTTAAATATTGGGTTCTCTTCACTGTTTCACTTTCTCTCTCTCCTCGCGTAGGGTTCAAAATTTGGATTCATTGTTCTCTGTGAAAAAGTAGAGCTTCCGCATTGTCCAGGTTCTGAAACATTCATCGAACAATTCGAGCTGGAAACGCGTGATGATTTCGAGCTTGGTTGAGCCGTCGTGGCGTCTTTTAGCTACGAGCGGCGGAGATACGGTTAAGCTTTTCGACGTGTCTGCAGATTCCGGTGATCCTTGCGTTTTGAGTTATACTCCGTCGCCTGGTTATGCTGTCAACTCCATCAAATGGAATCATACGAGTGAGTAATCTCAAATTAGTGGCATTTGTTTGGTTGGTGGGAGATTTAGGAAAGTAACTAAAGTAGTGAACTAGTGTTTCCACTTGTGATCTAAGATTATGCAATGATTTAATTGGTTTTTAGTGGAACAAATCTGTGAATTTGCAGTTCAAATTGTGTTGAATTGGTATGAACTTTGTAAAATAGTCAATATCTGTTGGAAGAAATCAATAGGTTTCTTGTTAGATCAAGTGGAAGGAGATTATTTGCTAGCTTTCTTCTCTCAGTGTTAAAGTTATGTTCTTGTTGATGTAGATTTAGTTGTGGCTAGTACTGGAGAAGATAAGAAGATATCCCTGTGGCGGAAAGATGGATTAAGCTTAGGAACAGTTCCGGCTACTGGGAAAGACGGTACTGAAAGTGCCGAGGTAAATGAGTTTTACGGATTTTCCATGTCTTACTCTTGCATTTCTTATCCATTAGCTACAATAGTCACAGTCATTTCCTCTTAGGAATAAATATATCTTAGATAAATGGAGGTAAAATGTAGATCCTTTTATATTCAATTTCGTAAATGTGAACTGTAGTATCCTTGTGACAACCTGAATTTTCCCTTCTCAAAGACAAAAGGTTCACATCTAAGAACCAGTGAAGATGCAAATAGTTGAGTGTTTATCGTAAGTCACATCTGAGTCTATTGTCCTCGTTATCATGCGATTTAAGATTTATCCCAGAATATGCTTCATGGCTTTTGTGAGAAGTCACATTTAAACTGAAAAAAGAGAGTACGAAATGCTTGAGATCACTCTTTTGGTTATCTTCCAAAGTCTGTATGTTCTGCAGACATTACTGCCAAATTCATTGTGAATGATATCATTTGATGCTTATATGCTTGTGTCTCAATGATTTCAGGAATGCTTATCGGCTATTAGCTTCAGCAATAAAGGGTCAAGATACATATGTTCTGGAGGAACTGGTCAAATTGTAAAGATATGGGATCTACAAAAAAAGCTTCGTATTAAGAAGTTAAGGGGTCATACAAGTACAATAACAGGTGTAATGTACAATTGTAAAGATGAGCATTTGGCTTCTGTCAGTGTTGGTGGGGATCTAATAGTCCACAACCTTGCATCTGGAGCAAGGGCTAGCGAACTCAAAGATCCAAATGGGCAGGTTGTGACTCTGTACATGTATGCTTCCATCCATAGCTCAGAGCTTTGGTCATCAAACTAATTGGCTTTCTAATCGATTCAAGATCAGGTATTGAGGGTGCTTGATTACTCAAAGTCCAGTCGACACCTTCTACTTACTGCAGGTGATGATGGCACTGTGCATCTGTGGGATACCACTGGTCGAAACCCAAAGGTCTGCTTTTTTACTTATTGTGATTCATTGTCTCTTATATTATTGTTTAAAAGATTTCATAAACTACTAGTTTGATGGGGTTATATGTTTCCATTGTGGAGTTAGAGAAGCCAAAAATATTCTGTCTGCATTGCCTCGAAGATGATAGATTTATAGGAACATAAGTTAGACGAATGGTTTTTTTTCTTGAAGACTTGCTAAAACATAAGTCAGAAGAGTGGTTTATCTTTTTAGTCTCGCTTAATAATGTCTTTATACAAAGCCATTTAATTTCTGGTAACCGTGATGCTTTGCTTTCATTTCCACAGATCTCCTGGTTGAAGCAGCATTCTGCACCAGCTGCTGGTGTTTGCTTCTCTCCATCCAATGAAAAGGTAACTGAATCCTAATCTGATTCTTGCTACACATAACGCAATAAAGTCAGATGAATGTGAACTCAAATCCTGATTGGTTTATATGTACATTGTGCGTGTGCACCCTCAACTTTAAAAGACCTGTCTAATGGTATCTAAGATTACATTAGAGATTCTCTTCTGTTAACAGATAATTGCTAGTGTGGGAATGGACAAAAAGCTATACACTTATGATTCTGGATCCAGAAGATTTTCTTCCTGCATATCTTATGAGGCGCCTTTCTCATCTTTGGCGTTTGGGGATAATGGTCACATTCTGGCAGCTGGAACAGGTAACGGTAGAGTAGTGTTTTACGACGTTCGTGGAAAACCGCAGCCTGTCACTGTCCTGCACGCCTTCAGTAGTTCAGAGGTCAATACACCTCTAACTCGTACCAATCTGTTTAGCCTTTCCTATCTAATTACTGTAGTTCCATGGACTGAACAATTTGGACTTGTCACTACTAGTTTAATGGTCTCTCTTGCAAGGATATAATTAGTTACTAATCTTTCAATTGCTTTTATTGATCAGGCTGTAACAAGTTTATCATGGCAAACATCAAAACCAGTTATTGTGAGTGAGAAAAACTATACTGCTGAGATGGCTCTTCTTGGTGGTACTGTGGACGATTCAGTTGTCATTCCTGATCCACTTCCATCAACATCTTCAGATTCACAGTCCGCTTTGTTACCAGGTTCTCGTGGAGTTTCCACGAGTACCGTTAATGTTTCATTAGCAGAACAAACACCTAATAAAACTAATCTATGGCCTGGTAGATCAGTAGGAAGACTACATGCACTTCGTGCCAGTGATAGTTTTAGTGATGATATGGGTGTATTTTCTCCTATTATCGACGTATCATCTGTTGAGAAATGGGCTGATAGTGAAGGATTAAACAATAGAGATCATTTAGTTGTTGATAGAAAGCCTTCTTCTTTGTTATTTCCTTCATCTAGCAAAGGATTTCCATATGGAGGTGATGGAAACAAAGAACATACGAAATTTGATTGGAAATCAAGTTCTACTTTGAAACAGGTTTGTGTTTGAACCTAGCTCTCTAGTATCTATCTAATGCTTATCCATGTTCAAATTACTTCCATTGTTTACACAGGATGACGCGAGGGCTGCTTTTACGTCTTTTGGAACTCCTACACCAACAGCATCATCCAAAAGTGATGACTCTGCTTTAACACCTCCAGAAGCATGGGGTGGTGAGAAGTTTAACCAATTAGCCAGTGAGAAGTTTAGCCACCTTCATGCACCTTCACGACTTGGGGTTTCAAGTACAAGTGCTAGTACATCTGGATCAATGTTCTCTAGTTCTCGAGATTTCGCCTTATCGCTTGGCTCCGATTTCCCACTGATCAGAGACTTCTCTTCAACCTTTGAAACATCTTCAACATTGACAGATAACAACTTACCTTCAAGTCCAATGTTAACAAAAGGCGGCATTGTAGGTCCGAGTAACATTGATTCATTGAAGCAATCACCAAGTTTTACTCGTAGATTCTCTACATATGCTGAGAGAATCAGTACCACTTCTTCGTTTAGTGACGGGGTTTCTCTCTCTACGGGTTCACCTAAGATAAAGAAAACAGGAGCAGAAACTAGAGAGGAAGTTCGAAATAATATATTGTCAAGACCTGAAACAATGGCTGCAACAGAAGCAGGAGCTCTTCCGGTTATGAATGTAGGGTCAAAGCAATCTCAAACAGATCAACAAGTGGCAGGTAATAGCAATTTCACACTTCAGCTATTTCAAAGAACACTTGAAGGAACTCTAGATTCTTTCCAAAACTCTATTCACGACGACATGAGGAACTTACACATTGAGATCCTTAGACAGTTCCATATGCACGAGGTAGTGTTGCGGTCTTCTTGCTTGAATCTCAATTCTTGTCAGTTCTTCAAATGGCTCATAATTGTTCTCTATTATAGATGGAGATGTCGAAAGTTTTAAGCTCAATTCTTGAGAACCAAGAGGAGCAAATGAAGGAGTTAAAATCGTTGCGAAAAGAGAATCAAGAGCTCAGGCAAAGGCTTTAGAAGAGATCTTTACCAATGAGGTTTGTGTGTTTCTTTCTCTTTTAGTACTCTTCTTCATGTTCCTCTCCTTTCTTTGCTTTCATCTTATGATTGATTCTTTTTAGGTTTGGTAAGTGTGTTATGTATCATATGATTGTTACTCTCTTTTTCTTCTTTTTTAATTGAAATGAAAACTGTTTACTTTTTCTACATAAATTAATATATTTCTCCATCTAATTAATTGAGATGATAATGTATCCTTTTTCTATATACATTAATATTTTCTCAATTTTTTTTTTCCCTGTACTAGTAATATCTTTCTCTATTTTTATATATGATTCATTAAAATTCGACTTCTAACTGAATTTCCATATCCATATATAATAAAATGGTACATTGCGTTTTTAATGATCCATAAATCTAAAGGAAGTAAATCAAAGCTAATGCAGCCTTTGTGAACATGTTTCTTTTCTAATTTAAAAGTGGAAAACACACCCAAAAAAGATAGTAGAAACTAAAAACGAAATGATACAAATAAGAGGTCTCCATGATTCAATGTGGTAAACTAAAATATTTGAATAATGAAGACTTGTGTGTTTGTTTTAACTTTATTTTCTGATTAATCTCAGAACATCACCCACAAGATGTAAAGAACCAGTTACAAGAACCTACACAATACATACAAGCCACTTGAATATATTATGAGACATCATTATACAATAGAAAGAGTTTATGTTATATACCTGGAAACGTGTGGTTGAGTTACTTTCTTTTACACTATCTCTTAGCCATTTTATTGCCATTGGCAATGAAGTAAACACTTCACTATTACCATCTTTTTGTCTTTCTTCTCCTTCTCCTTCTGTGTTCCCATATAGCCAATAAACAATCAGTTAAGATTCTTGGATGTTTGCGTCTGACCAAAATAGCGAGAGGAATTTTATAATCCCAAAATATACCTATTTCACTCTGGACTAGACTTTCCCACACTTTTTGGAGAGTAAATTGCCATGATAAATCAACTTGTGGATCATTCTCTGGCAAATCAGTAGATGTACCAACCTTATGATACACTGACATGTTTGGTACAAACAATGCCTTCTTGAAATTAACACCTATCACATCAACACTCCTCCAATTTCAAAATAGGTGACAATGTGTTTGTTAAACACTAAAGACATCAGGCTCAAGAACTTACCCTTGTTTGCACATGTATTCTTTAGATGTGGAAGCAACAGATTTGGATCTCGAACTGACATGCAATTGAACAACAATATCTGCAAAGCAAGGCAAAAGCTTGGAGAACTGTAGAGTAAAACAAGTATATGTATTTGAGAAATAGCCCAAAGTGCACCAAGATGCCATTGAAGGTGGACAAATGGGTTCAAACGGTTTTAGTTTTTATAAAACAGAAAAACCGAATCGTTACCTGTTGGCAGGTTTCATCTGATACTTTATCATTGGAGGATTCTGAGAAGCCATTGACCAAATGTTCTGAACTCCTTGACTGGTTGTCTCCTTTAATGGCAGATGAAAACCATTTCGCGCAAACTTCCATGCTTTCTGGACTGTGAGCTCCATCTAGATAAAACACTAGATCTCTTGAACTCCGAGATTCGATAAATTGATCAGGGACAACTTGTGCTCGTCCTTGTAAACTTGCTGTAGCTAACCCTTTAATGAATTTCTCAGGAAGAGTACTCTAATCCGAAGAAGAATGTCGGAACAAAAGGATGAGAGAATGGCCGAGATACGATATGTGAAGTGAACCAAAACAGAAAAGATCAGTTTACCATTTGAGTCAGACTCGGAACTTCAACTTTACCAGTGTCCTGAAGCCAAGTAGAGGCAAGTGCAACTGCTAGACCAGCATTGAGATATTGGTGTTCTCCATCAAGACCAAGTTTCTGACCACTTAACAGCTTTTCGGTTAGTGGTTGCACCACTTTGAGATTCACCTGTCAATAAGATGTTAAAGCTTCTCCACAAAATACCTGCTATTAGTTTAACAACCTGTCAATAGAATGTTGTAGCTTCACCACAGAAGCACACACACTAATCTCTCAACTTCGCCATAAAATGAAAACCCAATATCAAAATACTACATAAACAGAAGCTAAATGCACAAACATTGTCTGCCGCACCTATTGATCAGAGGGTTTAAATATTAAATTGAACTTACATTTAATTCAGAAGCTTTCTCTTCAAGGACTTGCATAGCTTCATCAGGTTGGTGCACTGTGAAAGCTGGAACTCCAAGCTGAAAGACGAACAATGAAGATAAGAAAACTATGAAGTGTATTACTAAGTTGCAAATAGATATACAAGAGCTACAGCACCTTGAAAATTCCAGCCTTCTCGCCGGCAATTTTACCAAGTGTATCACCTGTGATGAATCCAACAAAGAAGAATGAAATCACAATATAAACCAAAAGCTTAGAATTAACACTTAGAGCCAAGACTAGGCCTACTAAAGGCGAGTATAGATTAGAGATATGGACAGAAATAGCATTTTCATAGAAACATTGGTATGGAGTACAAACCTAAAATCTCCATATGATCATATCCAAGTGAAGAAATACCGCATACCACAGGCTTTTGAACCTGTAAGATATCAGCAGTGAAATCTCCATGAGAAAATATTTAGTCACAAGAAGACTACTTACAGCTTTCCTGACCACAGTCACAAGAAGAAAAGTCTAACGTACCGCATTAGTGGCATCAAACTTCCCACCTAATCCTACTTCCAATATAGCAACATCAACCTGTTTAAAGAAGCGAAGAGCAGTATCTAACATGTCACTGACTCAGAAAAATGCTTAATGAAGGTAAAAGCAAAATATTTTGAAACCGCAAACCTTTTCTGCAGCAAATATTTTAAAAGCTAGCAAAGCAATGAAGCGGAAAAATGTAGGCATTGGTATCTCCTCATTAGTTCTCTCCTGCAATATCACAAAGTCAAAAACCTTAACTAAACGCTAGTTCCATCTTCTTTTGCAATTATGCACCATTTACAAGTTCTTAACATGAAAGTCTCAGACCGCAACACTAAAGGTGAGTCCATCACAATACAGGGAGAGGCTCAGAGACACTGTACTTTGAGGGAAATAGTTCAGATCAAAAGCTACATATGATACTAGTAGACAAATGAGAAACCCGAAATACGAAAAAAGCAAGTTCAAAAAACAAGAGATTTACCTTAAGCCTGTTATAACACCACCAGAAATAACCCAAAAACTTCTCCTCACTTATATCCACACTGCACCAATAGAACGAATCAGCTAGAACCAAAATGAGCAATTTTTCAGTCGAGGATAATGCAAACTGAAGATTCACTGCCTCGTTTGCTAACAGAATTAACCCAAACTAAATATTGTTTTTCTCAAGATTTTCAACAAACTTACCCATCCAAGCGAAATCTTTCCCGAACATCAATGAGATGAGGTGAAGTGAAAAGTCCAGTTCGAAAGCCATAGTTTCGTAGAATAGACTCAGTAAAGGCACATGTTGATCCCTTCAAGCCATATAAAACAAGTTCACTAAAGGTTAGTAATCAACCTTATAAACAAATGAATCACTTTCATCCGAAACAAAATTCACTCAAGATTTGAACCAAATTAGTATCAACTATACAAACAAAGTTCTAGTTTCATAACGCTTATCACAATCTAGAAGAAAGAAATCTACAAACCAAAGATTCTAAAGCTGACAACTTTACAAACTAACACTCAAACAAAGATTCTAATTTCTAAAGCTGATGACTTTACAAAAATAAAGTTTCTCTTTTTGTACCTTGCCTTTAGTTCCAGCTACATGAATAACTTTCATCTTCAAAATATCTTCTTCCAAATCAAGTAGCTACAAATAAACGGCATAACATTCAGAAGCAAAAACGAAAAGGTTTTCAGAAGAAAGATAAAATTAGAATCAAAAGAACAACCTTAAGATAATCAAAGACTAATTCAAATCGATCTCCGTTATTGTTCTTATCAGCACGACTACGTTTAGTGATTAAAGAAGACAAAGTAGCCAAAGCTTCTTCATACGAATCTGAAGCTTCCATGTGGATCTGTTTTCTTAAAGAACGAATCTGGAATGAGAGAAACAAGTGAGAGAGAATCAACAAAAGATGGTGAAACCCAAAATTGCTCCGAGATATTTGGAATTGAGAGAGAGAAACCTGAAGAGAGAGAGAGGGAAAGTGTGGTGGCGGCTGGTGGTAGTGATGATGGTGGAGCCGGAGTGAGAGAGGGATTGAGAGGTGGAAGAGAAAGGCAGAGCTTAAACGACACGGTGTTGTACGAGGTAGAATTGAAACAGCAAACATTCTGTTTGTCTACATTTCCATCACACTTTGGTGGCTTGTTTAGTCATTTTCGGCAATTGGATGGAATCATGAAAAAAATGGCCTAAGGGAATAATAATAATAAATGAATAAAAAGATACGATCATTTTTGGTGAAGATAAAAAGATACGATCATAACCTAACTTGATAGTTGATATGTGAAAAAAAAAAGAAAAAAAAACCTAACTTGATATGAAATATAAATAATCGAAATTACTAGCATTCGAGTTTTTGGGTTAAATTTGGGTTAAAATTTTCGAATTCAAATTTTTTAGGTATAAAACTTTATTATCTATATAAGATCCAAAAAAATTTCAGGACAGGTTTGGATCGGATCATGTTAGATGCAAATTTGGATTGGATCGATACACTATAATAATCGATTTATATTCAAAAAATATTTAGATCTTTGTAGGTTTGGATAACGAAATTTATTACTTAAAATATTTAAATCTATAAAAAATATATAAATTAATGAAAATACTATAAATTAGTTAAAAATATATTAAAAAAAAATTATTTTGATAACTAATTACATATATTGCCACTCACCTTATCCTTATATCCAAACACTATTTATAACTATTTAAAAAATAAAAATAAAAATCTATATTTTAAAATAAATAACTTATTTAAAACAAAATAAAAATCTATATTTTTAGGGTTGACTTTTGCGCCGTCTTTCTTCACGCGTGAACTGCACGTCATCTTCGCCGGCGTGTGGTGCCGCCGTGATGACGTCTCCGACGCATCACTCTGCTCCTGCCGACCCACCCTCACATCGTTCCATGTGGTCATCTGTGGTCCACTCCGACCTCACGTCTCTCGCACAGGAAGCACCTTCGGCCACCATCGTTAATGGAGTGGCTAATGTAGCAATCCCG
>OVBE01008981.1:144-12012 GCA_900406425.1 Iberis pinnata | reverse complement strand
GTTTGGGAAGAATGTGACTGGTCAACTAGCTTCAATTCAAGCTAGAGTACTCCCGTCTCCTATGGTGATTTTCTCGCATATATATATTTTGATTGCTTTTATTTATTTAAATAAAGTTTCTCTTTTCATTGATCCTGGTGAAAAATGGCTTTTTATGTAGTTGAAATACGATGTAGGTTTTTTACTATGTGAAAGATGATTCTTCAAGTTGGTATGCTGTAATGAGAGCACCGCCTAGAGGCTATCCAAAAAATAGATGATGGAGAAAGTGAAGATGATGATGATTGGTAGTATATATCGGCAGTAGATTGAAATAGTCTTGGTGATGTTTGATAGGTTTTATTTTTTTTTTATTGGTTGATTCCTTATATTATGGAAATGCTACTCTTTTGTAAACATGTAATTGTTTTATGGATATAATAAATTATTTAATTTTTATATGACAAACAATTCAAAAATATATTATAATTACAAAAGAAATTCAATTGTATAATTATAATAATATTAATTTTCGGGTGCACACCAAAAATAATAATAATATTAATTGTCGGTTAATTACAACACAATAATAGTATAAATAGTTTGCTATCTTTGTAAACCAAACTGTTATAGATGTAATCCAATTATAATAAAATTATACGCTATGGAATATAAAAAACTAAAGCTATTATTAAAAACCTTTATTAACAAATATACAACACTATTATAAAAATAAACAATTACATATTCACCAACGATATCGTAACTTTGATAATTATAGCATACATTAAATCCGATATTTAAAGTGTCTGACCTATAACGATGGGATCTGTCAGAGCGTTTAATTAACTGCTATGCTATTCTACGATAGAGTTTTTCGAACGCTAAGAAAATGCATATTTCTTGTAGTGTTTACTATTTCTATGATTGTTGTCTTACTTATCATGTATGAGTAGTCTGATTGTTAGGTTTTAGGGTTTCTCCTAGGGAAACCAGATTGAATGTTAGGATATGATAGAAGAGATTGAAATTGTTAGTTTCTCAGTCTAGATTTGTTCTTATTGCATGAATTAGAGTAGCTAGCTAGTTCATTGATCTTAGAATTATAAACTCATAGGGATTTGGTTTATAAGTCTAATCTAATCTCGATGAGTAAGTGCCTTTGCTTGCGGGAGTATTGTCTTAGGGGCTTATGAACATATTGAATATGAATCAAATTGCTTGTTTAAATCATCTAAGTACGGCGGGAGTTTGTCTTTAGTGATTTAAACATAGGGATCTAATACCTCGGGAGGGGATTAGTCTATCTTTTTCTTTCAAGTTGGGAACTATTTTCAAAGAAAATCTTGCATGTTAACCTTGACCTTTAACCTTATTACTTGTAGATTTCCTTATTGCCTAGCGTTTTAGTTAATTGATTTTCAATCGTTTTTACTTTATTTTTATTTCTGTTTCTCAAAAAATAAGCACCATTTTAATTAAGTTCCTAGCTTGATTCGATTTTTAACTGAGAGTCGTGCGTTCTTAGTCTCTGTGGATTCGATCCCTAGTATACTACTGCATTTTCTGTGCACTTGCGGTGAAAATATTTGGGTTAAAACTTGAGTGTATTAGTGACAATCCTCAAACGTTAAAAAAATTGTCATCTTATATCCAGTTGCAATTTCATATACAAGGTGATATCCAAGATCTTAGCTAATCGTCTGAAATCCTTCCTCTCAAACTTCATCGAGCCAAATCAAAGTGCGTTCATCAAAAGGTGTTTACTTCAGGAAAATGTTCTCCTTGCAACAGAGATTGTCAAGGATTATCATAAGGCGCATGTTTCTTCTCGATGCACCCTTAAGCTTGATATTTCAAAATATTTTGACACCATCAATTGGGATTTCATTGTCTCGGTCTTTCAAGCGATGAACTTCCAATTGCGCTTCATTCATTAGATTCACATATGTCTTTCCAGAGCCACCTTCTCCATCTCAGTCAATGGTGAATCTGCAGGATACTTCCCTAGTTCTTGGGGTATTCGCCAAGGTTGTTTTCTCTCAACTTACTTGTAAATTATTGCTACTAATGTGTTGTCCAAGGTTTTGAATGCAGCTGCAAGTTTAGGTACATTCAGATATCATACTCATTATCATGACTTAGGCCTTACTTATCTATGCTTTGCGGATGACCTTCTCATCTTCTCTGATGGCCAGCCTCGTGCAATGCAATGCATCATCCAAGTTATGTATCTCTTTGGTCAAGGATCAAGTCTTAAGGTCAGCCTCATCAAGTCATCGATCTTCCTCTCGGGTTCCCCAAGCTTCGATTTAATAGACATCCTTCATCTCTACGGTTTTCATACTTCATCTTTACATTTTATGCTGCGAATCGCTTCCCATCAAATACCTGGGCTTAACACTTCCAATTACTATTCAATCCTCAAGCGCAAACACACAATGATTCACTTTAGCCAACGGGAAATTTCGCACAAGCTTACAATATCACTGCCTTTGCTGATCCATCATCGATAGAATGGTACATGGATTCTCGAGCAACAACTCATCTCACAAACTCCCCGAGTATGATCTCTTTTGGCCTTAATCATAACATCTCCCATAATGTCATTGTCGGCAATGGATCTTAAGTTCTTGTAACTTGTGTTGGTTATGTTTCTTTCCTATGTTTTTCTCGTATCCTCACTCTTTCAAATGTCTTGCTAGTTCTTAATATTGTTTAGAATATTATACTTGTTCGTAGGTTTACCTGTGATAATTTTTTCTTTATTGAATTTGATCCTTTTTGTTTTTCTGTGAAGAATCTTCTCAACTAACATATTCTTCTCCGCAGTGACAGTCATGGTGAACTATACTCTGTTCCAAGCAATTTATCATTCCATATGCCATCAACTTCTGCTGCGTTTTTGGCATCTCCTATGGTTTGGCATCGCAAATTATGTCACACTAATAATTCAGTTCTTAAGTTTGTCCCAAATAACAAGTCTATTTCTCTTTGTAATAAAGACAGTATGACTTCCTGTTTAGCATGTAATCTGGGCAAGCATTTGAAATTACCATTCTTCAAATCTGATTATGTTGTTACGAAACCGTTTGAATTGATTGATTCTGATGTGAGGTCATCTCCGGTTCCAAGCATTAGTGGCTTGCGCTACTATGTTCTTTTCCTCGGTCACTACTATAACTTTGTTTGGGTTTATCCGTTGCGACGCGAAAGTGATGTTTACAGTAAATTATGCATTTTATGCGTTATATTAACAATCATTTTAGCTCTTTTTTCCTGTGTTTTCATTGTGTTAATCGTGGTGAATACAACTATGCACATTTTTTAATATATTTGATAGAAAAGAAAGGGAGTTTCTTTGTCTCGAATTCACAACTATTTTGACACTCATGAGATTTAATTTCGTTTTTCTTGCCCTCACACGTCGCAAAAAATGGTAAATCAGAGCGAATGATTCGCACAATCAACAACGACATCCGTTCTCTTCTCTTTCAAGCTCATCTCTCACCCACAGATTGGTTTGAAGCCCTTCATTCTGTTGTTCATTCTCAACATTCTTCCAAAAAAATCCATTTCAAACGAGGTACATTTACTCGATTGTTCAACAAGACTTCCAAATATGATCATCTTCACGTTTTTGGATGTCTTTGTTTTCCAAATCTCAGTCATTCTCATCTTTCTAAACTCTCTCATAGAAGTGTTCCTGCTTATTCTTAGGTTACCCAACACAACATGATGGATATTGTTGCCTCAATCTTAAAACTAGGAAAATTATAATTTCAAGACATGTTATGTTTGAAGAAACCATTTTTCCAGCGGCAGAACACTCATATCAATTGTTTGACACTCTTGACGAGATCTCTCCTACTTTTCAAAACATTCTTGTGCCCACTATACCAGCAACATCTTTGACTTCATCTCCTTCTTTACAGCCAGTTCCTCCTCTTCCTTCCCAGCCGCCAATTGCTCAGNTGACACTCTTGACGAGATCTCTCCTACTTTTCAAAACATTCTTGTGCCCACTATACCACCAACATCTTTGACTTCATCTCCTTCTTTACAGCCAGTTCCTCCTCTTCCTTCCCAGCCGCCAATTGCTCAACCAACCACTTTACTTCCAAGTCACCCCAATGACAACAAGAAGTATGCATGCCATCCACTAAACGAAACATATAACTTCACTTCTCACATATGTTTCATGTCTCCCTTCCGGCCACTTAAAATCTTTTAGTAATCCCAATTGATCTGCCGCAATGGCGGATGAGATTGATGCTATGCTTAAGACTAAGTCATGGGATCAACTCCCTCGTCCTAATAATACTAATGTAGTGCGTTCAATGTGGCTATTTAAGTTATAATCAGGTGCTGATGGACAACAAACTATACACAAGGATCGGCTTGTTGCTAACGGAAAATCTCAAGAATTTGGTGTGGATTACTTGGAAACATTTAGCCCGGTAGTCAAACCTGCAACAAACCGATCAGTTCTTCATTTAAGCCTCACATGAAACTGGCCAATTCACGAGCTTAATGTTCAGAATGCTTTTCTTCATGGCCGTCTAGAAGAAAACGTATTCATGCACCAACCGCCAGACTTTGTGGATGCAACAAGACCAGATTATGCTTGTAAGCTAAACAAAGCCATTTACGAGCTTAAACATGCCCCACGAGCATGGAATACAAGATTTTCTCAGTTCTTGTGTCACATTGGCTTCAACATTTTCCGAAGTGATGCCTCCCTCTTCGATATAATCATGGAGTCTAGCTTGCCTATCTACTCCTTTACGTCGATGACATAATTCTCATCTCATACTCTCAACATTGTCTCGCTACTATCAACTCTAAGCTCAAATGTGAATTCTCGATGACATATTTGGGCAAGTTGAGCTACTTCTTAGGAATCAAGGTAGACTTTATATCCTAGACTAAACTACACTGCAAATAACATATCACATATTATATCCTTAGAATTTATATCCTAAACGACACTGCAGAGAACATATCACAGTAGTATTGATAGGGTCGAATCCCACAGAGACCAGACAACAAGACTTTCAGTTTTAAATCAAATCAAGCTAAGACTGTAAATAAGAGTTGTTTGTAACTGAGTAAAACAATAACTAAAACTAAACGATTGTAAATCAATAAAAAAATGTCAGGCAATAGGGAATTCTACAGGTAGTCAGGTTTAGAAGACAAGTTATCATGCAAGGATTTTTGTTTTGAAAATAGTTCTCAACTTATAAAACAAAATAAGACTGGTCTTCTCCCAAAGTATTAGATCCCTATGCTCGAATTACTAAAGACAAATTCTCGCCGTAGTTAGATAATTCAAACATACATTAAGATCAAACTTGACAAGTTCATAAATATCTAAGACAATACTCCCGCAAGCAGAGACATTTACTCATCTAGAATAGATCATATATCTTAATCAAATCCTTTATGTATCAACCTAATATCATGAACTAAACGGCCAGTTTAATTCATCCATTAAGAAAAAGTCTAGACTAAGAACCTAACAATTTCATCGCCTTTATGATAAACCCTAACAATCAAACCTGGGTTCCCTAGGAAATCCTAAAATCTAACTATGGAACTACTCAAATCAAAAAGAAAACACAGATAAATATCAAAGAAGAACACATAATCAAAACATAAAATAGATATTGATAGAGAACAAGGGTTCAAAGAAACTTCTCCCAAATACAGAGGTTCGTGATCTTCTTCTCCCTCAGTGAAAACTAGAATAGAATAAAGCTTAGAATAAAATAGAACTAAGCCATAAGGCTTTTATAGTTCAAAGTAGAAAATAATAAAATAGGAAAACTAGATAGGCTTAAGGAAACATGTGTAAAATAATAAAAATTCTCCAAATTTCCCACAGGAGACTAGATTGATCAGTCTGGGCTAGATTGGTCGGTCTCGATGCTCTGTGTCGGTTTGGATCGATCGGTCTAAGGCTAGACCGATCAGTCTGAGTCTTTTGATTTTTCCAGATAGTTTGGACCGATCGGTCTGGCTTGCACATGCTTCTTCTGTGAGTCACCTTGACCAGTCTTCAGTAAAATGTCCATAACTATTGATTGCACCGATTGGTTGACTTCAAAACACTTCCATATGAAAACTAACTCACGTGAATATCTTTTGTCAATATTTCAGCTTCATCCACCGGCAGAAACATCCTTAAAATTTGGAAAAGATCAAAATATGCCAATTTGCATCCAAAACATTCCGAACACCTAGAAACCTGAAAATATGCAAAAAATGCAATGAAAAGGCTCAAATAATGCATCACATCAAACATAAATATCCACTAAAATGCATTAAAATCGAGTAATATCAACCACATCATCTCAAGACTATCTTGCTAATATCATCTCCAAGCTCAAACGTGAATTCTCGATGACAGATTTGCGCAAGTTGGGCTGCTTCTTAGGAATCAAGGCAAACTTCTCCAACATGGGCTTGTTCTTAAGCCAAATGGCCTATGCATCAGCCATTCTTCAACAAGATGGAATGAATGAATGTAAGCCCTGTTTTACGCCAGTAGATATCAACAAGAAGATCTCAGTTATAGAATAAAATATATTAGACAACCCAATAGTATATCGAAGCCTAGCTGGTGCTCTTCAATACCTCACTATTACTCGATCGAAGATTGCTTATGCAATCAATAAGATTTTCCTATTTATGCATCAACCTCGAACAAGTCACATGGATGCTCTAAAAAGAATACTCTGTTACATCCATGGAACAAAAACTCATGGACTTCTTCTGCAAAAAGCATCGGACCATCAACTTGTAGCTTACACGGACGCTAACTGGACATGTTGTCCGGATACCCACTGGTCCACATCATACTACTGTTTCTATCTTGGCTTCAACCTGATTTTTTGGTCTTTAAAAAGGCAACAAAAAATGTCGCGTTCAAGCTTCGAAGCTGAATACAAAGGTGTTACAAAATCTATTGTTGAACTTTGTTGGTTGCAAATTCTTCTTCTTGAGCTCAAATTTCCGATTACGAAAGCTTCCATTGTGTATTGTGACAATGTAAGTTCATTTTACCTTGCTTACAACCCTTTTAAACACCAACGTACTAAGCACGTTGAGCTCGACAGTCATTTTTTGAGAGAAAAAGTTGCTCTGAGACAAATCAAGGTGCTGCACGCCCTTTCATCTCTCCAATTTGCATATATCTTTACAAAGGGATTCAATCACCTATATTCAAATATTTCCGGTCAAGTTTAACCGTCATCGAATCGATGATCTCACTGCGGGAGGGTATTAGATAATGAAATATTATCGTTGATTTCAAAACAATTTAGGTTATTTGTTAAGATATTAGCTCCTTTCTAATATGTAACAGAAAGTTGTATATAATCTCCTATCAATACAATGAATCCTCAAGGGGAATTTTATAACCTTATACTCTTCTTACAAATTTGATGTTTTGTATCCCTGATGAAGAGAATGCTATTTTAGTTGTGAATATGGGATTTTTTGCGTTTTAGTCTATGGTTGATTGGTGGTGATGAACTCATATATAATTTTTCTTAGTGTTGAATTTGCCTTTCTTCTTTTCTTGCTTGTAGGAAGATTTTCATTTTCTTTTTTACTTTGTTCAAGAAAAATTTAAGTAGCCTCAGGCCCTCAATGCTTTAGAACAGTTTATGGTTTCGTCTTTATAGTTTTTCTTTTGTGATATATAATATTCTTATATATATATATATATATATAAATAAGTAACATTCTTTGTAGGAATATAGAAAATTTAATTTGGTAGGTGTTAGTGATCAAATTCTGAGGGGATTATTACCATGTTGGAGGCGACCTTCTGTGAAGCTAATGGACGTCATGATGATCTTTTTTAGTATAAAGATTCTAGAAACCATGTTGTTGGAGAGTTCTCAATGTCTGTGATTCAAGCCAACAATCTTCTTGAAGATCATAGAAAGCTGGAATCAGGACTTGTTAGCATATATGATTCAGGTCCTCAAGCTACTTTTGTTGGTGTTTTTGATGGTCATGGAGGTCCTCAAGCAGCTCGGTTTGTCAAGAAACACATGTTCGACAACATCATGAGTATGTGGTTTTCTTAACAATCTCACATATCCTTTTTTCCATTGATGATTAGATATATGTTAATTTTGTGACACATTATGATGCAGAGTTTACATCAGAGGATCATGCAATGTCTGATGTTGTTATAACCAAAGCGTATTTAGCTACAGAAGAGGATTTTCTTCCTCTTGTGAGAAGACAGTGGGATATTAAACCATAAATTGCTTTGGTTTGAGAATGTTGTTTAATAGGGATCGTATGTAGTGTATTGTTGTACATTGCAAACGCAACTCTCAGGTTGTTCTAGGAAGATTGGAAAGAGCGTATAAAGTTGTTAAGGCGGCTGCTCGATTATCATCTAAGCATAATGCAAGTCTTGATGAGAGATGAGTTGCATTCTTTGCATCCATATGATTCTCAGGTTGTTGTCTTGAAGCATAATGTTAGTCGTGTCAAAGGTAGATTTTTATAATAGTTAAAAATATATGGCACACCATGTTGATATTTGATTTTTTCTTTAATCCTTCCTTATACTTTTGGTAATGTTTCTTTGGAGGTAAATGGATCCTTGACTTACCCACAATAGGAAAAACTCTGTCAGAACACATTCAAAGAGTTCAAAGGAGGTCTAAAAAAAAATATCCCAAATGATATTTAACTTTTTCAAGTGTTCGAATTGCTTATGAGGAGCATATCTTATCGATATTTAAGGATAAATTTGAAAAAGTATAAGGAGCTTCATCACAAATTCATGAAAAAGAGTTGGTCACCTACAACAAATGAAATGTAATCTTTCCATTTTATTTTAACTTTCGTCATCCCTTGCTCTCAAAGTTAGGATTGTTGCATGCTAATTTCATCAGCTAAGAAGCTAAACATTTGGTTTTTATTTGTATACATTATTTCTAAGTTTGAAAAGGGCAAGGATACACTATATATAAGATATGAGCAAGTAAGTAAGTCAAACCCTTGGAGACGATTTCAACACTTGTTCAATTCCATACGTAAAATATCATATACGGAAGAAGGAGAAGAGAATGATTTGGGAAGCATATTGACAAAGCACATTATATTAGCAAAATTGTTTAAACCCGTGTGTCCACGTAACCATAAACTGTTCGTAAACTATTCGACATAACCTACAAACTACATAAATAAATCAAAATGAGTGAATTGACATGTGAGTTTGCTATGGTAATTTTTTTGCAGCTTAAAACTCAGAAGGATGAATATGGTCTAATCGTCAAAGCTTTTTCAAATCTCATCGGATCCACCCTACTGAAATTCAACCACCGTCCTCTTAAAATATCTAACAGCATTTTGTGAAGGTGGAAAGCTTAGTCGTACACCGGAATCCTCTCCGACTAAGTTTTTTCAAAAGATTTACAAAACTTTGGACAGTAGAAGAACAAGGATGAGGCTCAAGAGCTACATGGTCGACAAACAAAACTTCTCAAAGCATTTATTAAGGACTTTAAATGAAGAAGAAGGGTCCAAATTTCACCACTTCTAGAAGAAAAGTCACAAACTTTCCTTTGTACCTTGTACTAGAGAGATCCTTTAAAGCTTAAAGTTTAATTTTTTTAACATTATCTTTCAGGGGAACAAGATCTACCCTACACAGGGCCCCAAGAACCAAGCAAATACTTTAAAATTTTTCTCTACTTAGATCTAAGAAAAGGAAAAGATGAACAACCGAATCACATATGATGAGAAAGGGAAAACAGCTGTAACAACACAATTCACCACCGAGATCTGGAAGAGTTCTAGCAGAAGAACCGTTAAACACATACTTACGCCGGTTTAGTCTCAGTGGGTGGTCATGCAAATCGTACACACAACGAGGCAGACAAAAGTCCAGGCAGCAGAATTTCGTATGGATCTAGGTCCCCAAACCGAGAGGAGATTCGAACCAGGCGACCAGCCTTGGAAAGATTAGGTACGGAAGTGCAGGAAAACCCGATTGAAGCTGAGAAAGTTGAGGAAGCTTTGGGGAACCTAAGAGAGGTTATGGACACATATGTAAACTGTGCTGATCCAACTGAAAGGGCGGCATGCAAGATCCGGGTGCAACAAGCAGAAGAGAAAGGACATCTAGTACACAGAGCCGAAGAAATAGCAAAAATGCTTTGTCGAAACAGGAAAAGGAGAGTACAGGGATGCCTCAAAGATCACTAGCTCATGATCTAGAAGAAATTCAAGGTACACCAACTCAAAATTGTTTACCAGCTATAGCCAGGTTGGCCCATTACAGGAGAATTCAGAACTGGTACATGTCTCAGAGAGTAGTGCACTAAAAAAGCGTTTGGGCAGGCCGCCGGGAAAAAGACAGATACAACCTAGCCAGAAGCTACTAGCGGGTTTATCATCCAAACAAAGGAAGATCAGACAGGTGGCTGCATCACCTAGACGAAAAAGAACAATGGATCAAAGAATTGGATCAAAGAAAAGACAATTAACGAGGCAAGAGCCTGCTAACATGACCCAAAAATTGTGGCCTGCAACTGTCAAGGTTTGGGGAATTCCATTATAGTTTGTCGTCTAAAGGAGATCTTCAAAACGAAATCTCCATATATCATATTCCTCTCGAAAACAAAAAATGAAGATGAGTTTGTTCTCCGAAAATTGCGACCATTGAATTTAAAAAACTATGTAATCGTCCCCTCCCCCCACATGGACATGGTGGTGGTGGTCTCATTTTCCCCTGGAAGGAAGAAATTAGTCTTCAAATCTTGTCATTTAATGATAATCTTGTCATCTAATGATAATCTTGTAGACACTTTCCTATCTCATGAATCAAAGCAGCTATTTTTATCATTTATATATGNTTCAAATCTTGTCATTTAATGATAATCTTGTCATCTAATGATAATCTTGTAGACACTTGCCTATCTCATGAATCAAAGCAGCTATTTTTATCATTTATATATGGTAATACTGATTATAAGCTAAGAAGATTATTGTGGGATAGTTTGATAGAGAAGGCAAAGCTACAAGGGCCATGGTACTTAAGTGGAGATTTCAATGATATAATAAACAATGAAGAGAAAAAAGGAGGCCGCAAACGATCTGAAGGTTCCTTTAAGGATGTTTTTGCTTTCATGGCAGCCGTAGATTTATTTGATCTATGTCACTTCGGGAACCCTTTTTCTTGGAGGGGAGTAAGATATAAGAAGGTAGTACGCTGCCGCTTGGATCGAGCACTAGCCAATAGCGAATGGTTTGACTTATACCCACTATGTCGATGTGAATACTTACCACTTGAAGGATCCGACCACAAGCCAATCATCACACATTTGGATATCTCAGAAAAGAAGAAAAAGAGTATCTTCGTATTCGATAGACGTTCACTACAAGAAAATGTAGTATTGATAGCACTCCATTATAGCGCGAATTACTGGAGTGCTATCGTAGACGTCACGAGGATTGCCAACATTTTTAATAGAAAATAATAAGTGCTATTTTGAGATTTAATGAAGCGGTACCTCATCCAACGTAAACTTACTTATTTTTTTGATGTTTCCCTTTTAATTTATTTTTTACTTAGCGAAATTTCTACTAAAAAGAAGATTTCCTTTGCTACTTTATTCTATAACTCTTAAATAGTGTCATCTAATCTTCTGCAANNNNGCGATTTCGACGGAGATACAAAAGAGACTTACGGAAGTGGAAAGTTAATCGATCAAATCGTATTCTTGAGAATCAGAAGTAAAAAAATGTCCATCTTCACAGGTATGAACAAATTAAACTTAGTTTGTGTTTTGTTTGTAGTATAACACATTTTTCCTTTTTTCCCATATAGAGCTGATCCTGCCTACGAGA
>OVBE01008980.1:0-16538 GCA_900406425.1 Iberis pinnata | reverse complement strand
CAGACCACCTCAAGTTTGAGTAATAGAATGACCGTTTTGAGGAAAAAAAAAAAATGTTACTTTGCAAATTAGCCCAAAAAAGAAGTTTTTTTATTGGTTACGGGACTTGTAGTTGTAGGACCTTTTTGTTTTGTATGTGTTATAGATTCGATAATGAATCTCTTATATATAGTGCCAGTTTTTTTTATATGTCGTTATTTGACTGGGACAAGTTTTTGTTACACTATGTTATGTTGGGTGATTTTCATTAAGGTGTACGTTTTGAAAAGTAATTACATTTTAGTGTACTTCTTGAAATATTTACATTTAGTTGTGAAACAATTTATGTTATTATATATAGCTTTTCATAAATTATAAGGTTCCATCAGATAATGAATAAGGTTCCAGCAGATAATTTCATAAAAATTTCTGCTATTATAAAGAACAAGTTTCAAAAATAAGCGTTCATAAAGAATAAGGTTTCATAAGATACTGCTTCGTGTTTTATAAAGAACATTGTTCAAAAATAAAGCTTTATCCCTTGTCTTTGTGATTCTGCGATATCACATTCCTCTTGCTAATTCTTTGCATGGTCTGTCTCCTTATTGTTTCTAACATGCATAACAAAGCCTTAGCACTTGCCTTCGTGATTGTCGCGTTGAATGACTAGGTGGAATTATTGTCTACATTCTCATA
This sequence comes from Iberis pinnata, assembly GCA_900406425.1. Taxonomy (NCBI): domain Eukaryota; kingdom Viridiplantae; phylum Streptophyta; class Magnoliopsida; order Brassicales; family Brassicaceae; genus Iberis; species Iberis pinnata. The sequence goes on along the minus strand of OVBE01008980.1, from coordinate 15,863 downwards.
ACATTAATCAAACTTGAAGAATGGTCTACACCGTCGATAATCTGTCGATAAACCGTCAATTTTTTAAAAGGATCTGTTGATAATCCGTCGATAATTATCGACGGATTATCGATGGCATAACTATCAACGACATAATTATCAATGGATATTTCATCGATAATCCGTCGATAAGTATCGACCGATTATCGACGGATATGAAAAACCGACCACCTAGAATCGACCGACCGTATCCGTCGATAATCCGTCGATTTACCCCCTTTATCGATGGAAAATCGACGGATATGCCCGTCGATTTTTGCGTGTTTTCTTGTAGTGTTAACATAATGAGCGGTTGTAGTCTTTGATCTTCTCAAACTTTTCTCATACTCTGTTTCATTGTAGCTCCATGTCAATCCACATACCATTCATTTCAAGAAGTCCTTTTGCGTATGCCTTTTCTTCAAGTTTTCTACAATATTCTTCACATACATCCTATGTTTAACCTATGGTAACTCATCTTGGACAGCATTGATGAGACCCTTAAAGAAATCACATACAACGTAAACTATTAGTTCAAGAGAAAATATATTGAAGATTGAATTAAATCTAGATCAAGATTGAATAAAACCAAATTGCTTGCTTTTGATATGTCTGAAATGATAACAAACTCTTTTCCATTTGACATATCTAGATCAAATATCAATTGCTTCACAAACCACAACCAATTATCAATATTTTCTGATTGCACAATCGCCCAAGTTATTGGATAAATCTGATTGTTTGGATTATGACCAACAACAACAAGTAGTACAGCCTTTACAATAGCCTTTAAGAGAGTAACATCAAGACCAATTATTGGTCTACAATAACCTCTCCAATTCTTCCTTATCTCATCAAAACAGACACAAAATTTGTTGAAGACATCCTCACCAGCTGAATTTTATACACTTTCCACAAAACAATTTGAACCATGATTTGAAGTTAGTATTTCTTGCACATATCCCACAAATGACTAAGTTGCTCCGCATACTCCATCTCAAGCCATTTCAGAGCAAGCAATCTTCCTCTTTGACATTGATTTCTGGTGCTCACTATTTGCCATGTATCTTTCACTAACTTCTGAATTTTCTCAGGTATTAATTCAACATTCTCCCTCAACTTATCCATGAATAACCTTCCAATAATTGGACTTTTGAGCATCTTACATTTTCCATTTGGGGTGCAACTATGATGTCCATACCATGTCTTCTTTAACCATTTTTGTGCAGGCTTGTCATATGAGCAATAAACTCTCCATTTACACTTTCCACCTACACCACACTTATAGCTAAGCTTATTTCTATCACATCTATCCTGCACTATATTCATTCCAGTCCTTAATGCATATTCTAACACAAATTCTTTGAACTCAAACCCACTATAAAAGAAGCTCCTAAAGCTAACTTATCATCACTCTTACCTCGCATATTTATTTTGTTTGATTTAAAGTCATCTTCTTCAACATCACTATTCGGAATTGCATTGGAATATGTTGGTTTCTCATCAACAAAATTAGTCACAGATTCCTCTATCTCATATTTAAACCTACTTGGCAAATTGTCTTCCTCCTCATTTTGGGCATCATCATGACCTTCGGTTCGTCTTTCGCAATCTCAAATTCAGCTAATCCCCATTCATCATCTCCGTCGAACTCGTTTCCGTCACCATCGCTATTTCCAAGATTCATATTCATCTTCCCTTCAGAAGTTGTTTCAACTCTCAGTGAGGAACCATATGTAAAATATGAAATAATCAATTTTACTACGAAGAACCCTCTGTAAAATACTGATAAATAGCTTTTTTCTATAAAAGAAGGTGGAAGAACCCTAGAGGGCCTAAATGACGTAAACTTGTTTTTGACTTTATTTTTTATTTTCCAAATTATACTCACTTGGTTTAAAATCGGGTTAGTTTAAAATTGGATTAGTTTCAAATCGGTTTAAAGTTCCATTGCTATTATAAAACTCTATTTAGTAATATATAATTGCAATTAGTTTGATTAATTAATTAATGAGACATCATTTGAATCCATTAGTTTGGGGTGGGGGGGGGGGGTGTGGGGGTTTCTCAATCGTAAATTAAGTTCGAGTGTAACTAAATCGACATGTAAAGTTTATATGTAACTAGTTTGGACAATACAAGTTTGGAGGAAAAAAAATCTTCAACCCATATATATTCTACTATAGAACACGAAATGAATACTGTAAAATAAGAGAAGCAAAAGGCAGGCTTTTCCAAAAGAAATATGTTGGTTTTCAGAGTTTGTAACCTAATATAAGTGTTGTGTTATATTATAATCCATGTCATACTATTTCAGTATTTACATAAAATAAAAATTGTAAAAGGAAAAATAAAAGACAAGACTTTTCTGTTGGAGATTCAAAAGTAGGAGCATAAATTAAGAAAATATAGCTTTTATTATTTTCAAATATTAAGGGACAATATTTTATGGGCAATTACAAAGAGAAAGCGTCACATGTGGGCGTGGAAATCAGTTCTTCGTTGTTATAGTCTCTTCCTTGACTCACTGTGTTCATGTACATTAGGGTGTTTTGATCATCTTGTTTTTCTTCTTCAAAGGATATGCGTTCTTTATAAGCTTTTATACGTCTCATGATATCCTCAAAACTTATAGTGTTAAGATCTAACACTTGTTATAAGGATGCCACAATCTGTATAAACTTTCCTCGTGGTAAAGAAGAAAGAAAATTATTGACCATCTTTGATTCTTCGATAATACTCCTAAAGCAGCTGACTTGGCGGAAATCTCAGCTAGTTTTCCACCAACCTCATCTACTTTCTCAATGTCTTTCATCTTTAGGCGATCAAAATCGGCCATCAAGGTTTGTAACCTTGCTTATTTTACTCTATCAGCACCTAAGTGCCTTGATTTGATGGCTTCTCATATCTTCTTTGTTGTGTCTAGCTCTCCTACTTGTAGAAACAACGCTTCTGGTATTGTTTGAACGATTGTGCCATTGCTAGGTTGTTCTTATCTTCATTAATCTCAGCTGTCTCTGTAGCTTCCCATACTTTGTTTACTTTAAGCGCGATTTTCATCCTCATTGCTCAAACTGTGTAGTTTGTGGCGTTCAGCATTGGGACATATATTGATGATAATCCGACTTCTTTCTTCTCAACGTTTAGAACGATATCTCCCATGATGCCTTCATGATCTTATTTTCACAAGGCTCTGATAGGTCTCGTGCAAATTTTGTGCAGAGTTAGTTTCGTGCAAATTCTGTGCAGAATCCATTTCGTGCAAATCTCGTGCAGAATTCGTTTCGTGCAAATCTCGTGCAAAATCCGAACTTCACCTCAAGCTCTGATACCAATTGTTGGATGATAAGACTTATATGTAGAGAAATAACTCTTCTTTATTAAATTTAGAAAAATCTCTCAATACCTAAACCTCTCAAATCTCATATGCTCTCATCATAAGTTATGCCACAACTCATCATCTTCTTATATAGCCATCAATTTCATATTCCTAATTTGATTTCACATAGATTTAGATAACAATAATATATTCTAGATTACCCCTAAAATATATAACATAATTTCCTAACTCTATCTTATCTAAACATAAATAGGAAAATATCTTTGCTTGATCTTCAAGTTATTTCAAGCTTATCTTCAACAAAACCGAGTCTCAAGACTCATGTAACAGCTTAGTTGTGACATCTGCCTTTACCGCGAGGAATATTTGTGCAATTGTTAGGTCCCGAGCCACGGATCGAACCTCTTTGTAAAGACTGAAACACACGCATGGTCTCATCGACTGCCTTGGGGAAAGATCTGATGGCTTCAACTTGAGTAGCGTCTAACAAAACAAAGAAAATAACAATAAACGTAATTACAACCACCAACTGTCTCTTCATCATATTTGGAACTTCTTTTGAATGAAAAAAGGTAACACTAACATATATACATTATATAGTCTATATTTAGTTTTTTGGTACCTAGACCACTAGGTTTTCTATTCATTTTCTTTTAATTCTATTTTATCCTCATATTCATATGTATATGGTTTACCTTATTTGTTTGAATGATCACATATCATTTTATTATTCTCTTTGTTTCAGAGTAAGTACCGTTTTATAATTATTTTGGTTGGACATCTCATTATGTCAATCACTAGTTTTATTATTCTCTCTATTGCATAGCAGGTTCCGTCGTATGATTATTATTCTTTTGCTTCATGTTAAATATAGAGAACTACCACCACATAATCTTTTTACCCTCTAATATTAACAATATAACACTTATAGCTTAGGTATACTATGCAATTTCTTAAAAAATGTAATTTTATTCTTTCCCTCTTCTTTTCTTTCTCTCTTTTTGCTCATATTTTTCACTCTTTCTACATAATATTGTCAAATTACTTCCTTAAGATAGTCGGACTACTTAATTAAATATATTTTAGATTTTAAGGTTTATATTTTGGGTTTAAAGTTTAGAATTTGGGTTTAAGGTTTGGAATTTGGAGTAAGGGTATTTTGTTTAGGGTTTATATTTTCTCTTTAGGGTTATATTTTTGTATTTAGGATTTATATTTTGTGTTTAGGGTTTATATTTTTGTGTTTATATTTTGTGTTTACGGTTTATATTATTGTGTTTAAGGTCTATATTTTGTGTTTAGGCTTATTATTGGTTTAGTATTTATACTTTGGGTTACTGTCACTATTCAATTTGTTAATAAAATAAAGTCCATTTTAATAATTTTAATCAAATCTAGAAAGAAAATATGTGTTTTTAGATAACATTGTGTTATTTTAATATTATAATTATTTGTATGTTTTAATTTGTGAAAAGTATAAAGGGGGTGAAGTTTCAAATTTTTTTAAAAAACATTAACTACAGAGAGAGGGTACAAGAGAGATAGGAGGCTTATATTATTTCTTAAAATCTAATATTATTTCCTAATGGATAGATTATTAGCAACCCGTCTATTTTTGGGTATTGGTGCAATTCAATCTTAAATATTTTCAATGTTAAAGTCTACACAAATATCTAATATGACCTTTAACTCAATGAATACTAAGAAGTGACTAATTTTTAAGTGCATACTCGAATAATTAATATGTTAGTGTAATATGTGTGAAATTATCTGAGTAAAACTTATTGTTAAACTGAGAGGCTAAACACTATGAAAGAATCTTGTTGTTATATTTATGTTCACATATGAATTTTTTTTGTCCACCATCAACTTATTATTCAATCCGTTTCACTTCATATTAAACGTATTCAATTTAAATATCAACATAAATATTTAATATAACCTTAAATATAATGAAATTCACTACAAAAAAAAAACAAATGAGAAAGTGACAGGACGGACTGACGGATCTAAATCCATCGGGAAATCCTTACGGAATCCTGACGGATTTAGTTCCATAGGGAAAAAACCTGACGGATTTAGATATGTCAGGATTTTCTTACAGATTTCCAGACGGATGAATTTCTGACGGAAAAATCCGTCACAATTCCGTGAAAAATTCATCAGAAAATTGACCAGACAACAAATCCGTTAATGTGACCGTTGCTAAAAAAAATATTAATATACTATGAAAAAATCATTAATTGGCGGTGACAAAAAAAGAATCGTTAATTGGCTTATTAATTTGTTTATTTTTCATAATAGTATAATTTATAAACAAAGCATAACTACCTGTGACAAAGAAAAAAGGAAAAGCAAAGCGTACCTACCTTTTTAACTTAGCCATAATCTAATAAATTTCTAATAAACACGATTGATACAAAGCTGCTATGATGAACTAATAACACTTTAGTTCCATGTCACTGTTTTGATTCACTACTGAAGTTTACTTTTCGAGATCTGGACCAAATGACCTAGGAAATTTTAAGCATTTCAAACGTGGTAGAGTTATTGAATTGTTTTTTTTTTTTTTTTACTCACACACCCATATATTGATGTATAATATAATGAAACTAATATTAAAAACTAGCTCATAATGAAAATAAGAATTGCAATTTGCAAACAATGATATATAAAAGTATTGGTCAATATAACCATCACCAAATTTTTTTATGTAAGAAGGTTATAAAACTTAACACTGACTGCCGGAAAATAATGTTGAAGCCACAATAAAAATAAGTTGAAATTTTCTATACAACCTTATAAGTTGGAGTATACATACTTATGTCTATATAACGGATCCTAACATAAAAGTTTATAATCTAGCTATTACAATTTTTTGATTCAGCATCAATGGCAAACTTAATTACCTCAATGGGATAAAATTCAACTGAACCTATATAAATTGATAAGCAACATAGTTGATAAGTATTTATTTTTATAACACTCCTAGTACTAGTTTTCATCTACAAAGTAACAATTTTTTTTTTTGGAGTGTGTACCTAAATTTAACTTCACTATATAGGCCAAACATATAATAAAGTAAAATATAGAAAACATTTTTTTTTCTTTACACTAATTTTAATTTTAGTTAGTAATCATGTCTATTAATACGAATCAACACATGCATTTTATATTTATATGGTTTTTAGTTCAATTTCCAAATTATATAAACTTCAGCGTATATTTTAAACTCTAATAATTTATATTATAATATTTTTATTATAATATTTTTGTAATGTAGTTCTTGTAATGTACGAAATATATAATGTTAAAATTAATATAAACTAATTAATACAAATATGAATCCTAAAAAATAATTTGTTGGGTGTGCTATTAGACATAAGAATGAATCGAAGATCATTTCTTTGGTCCAAATAACTTCAACTCAAGACAATCCTAAATCTCTGCATCATTCACAGTCTTCCATTACAAAATTTCTATCCAAAATAAGGTTTTTTTTTTTAACTAATGCTTATCAATAATAATTATTGTGTAGAATCATGATATTTTGAACGATATTTAATGTTTTTGATAATTAATATGAAACTTACTTAATATATTAGTTTTATCTAATTTATAAATACTAGTTTCCTTTAGAAATATTATATTTTGCACATAAAAACAAAATTACATAATAAGTGATGTATTCTTAAATTGACTTTTAGAAATAATTTATTTTTTTAGGAAAGTATAAAATATAAATAGAAATTTAAATTATATTAGAATAGATTTCCTTTAAATGATAAATATCTTTTAATATCTAGTGTAGAATCTTTATATTAAAGAAAAAATAATATTTTTAATAATAGTTAATATTTTATATACGGAATCATTTATTAAAATATTTTTTCCAGTTAAGTGATTTGTTGCACATTTTTATAAGGAAATTAATTTTTCACTATTATTCTCAATGAATTTTATGTAAATTTTTTCCAATCAAAATAAGGATGCTTCGCAATAAATATTAGTGTGTTGAATCATGATATTTTAAACGAAATTTAGGTCTTGAATGTTTATTGGTTTTTGATGTAGTTTTTAGTTTTTGGTTTTCAAAACCCATATTTTTTCCCAATCAAGATTTTGGTTAATTGGATTCCCTAAAAGTTAGAGAAACCAAATTTTTGAATAACTACCTCTTAATAAACAAAAACCAAATTCTATGTTTTTGTATTTTTCTTATGATGTATCGAGAGTTTTCATATTTTTTATAAAAAAATGTTGCAAAAATATTACTTTTAAACACAAAATAATTAAATTGATTTAATAACAATTATTCTATATTATTGTTGGCATTCAAATGTTAATACTCAAAATAACTCACAATAATATACAATAATCAAATTATTTTATTAATAAAATATTATTTTTTGGTAAGGAACATTTATTTTATAAAATTGCAACAAAATTAGTGTTCTATTAAATTACTCAACAAATTGAAAGTGAAATTATAATTTCATAACATATCATATTTTTATTGTTACATGCTAGTAGAAAATAAAAATAAAAATTATTTCATAATATATATATATATATATATATATATATATATATATTAACAAAATCTAAAAACTAAAACAAGTTATCATTCAAGTTTTTTGTAAAAAGTAAAATCTACAACAAAATCTAAAAACTAAAAGCCAAAAACCAAAAACTAAAATCTAAAATCAAAAACCAAAAACTAGAATCTAAAAATTACTAAACATTCATGGCCTTATAGTTTTCAATAATTAATATGGAACTTACCTAATATACTAAATTTATCTAATTTATAAATACAAATTTCATCGATGAAATATTATTTTTTCATATAAAAATTACATAATAAATAATGTTTTCTTAAATTGACTTTTAGAAATAAAAAATTATTTTTTTTAAAGAAAGTATAAAATATAAATAGAATAACTGAAATTATATTAGAATAAATTTTCTTTAAAATGATAAAATATATTTTAATATCTAGTGTAGAATCTTTATACTAAAGAATAATTAATGCCTTATTAATAATTAATATGAAAACAATATTGATTAAAGTGCGATTAATGAATTTAAAATTAAAAAAAAAATGAAAGACAATTTATGTAATATATCATATAAATGCATGGTTATTTTTTTAAAGGACTCTTTAAATAATAGTTTAGACATCTACAAAATGATATATTGTTGATATTTATTGATAGCTCCGCCATCTCTTATAAGATTGGTGGGATGAGCATTTCATCGGCCCAACTATCTGAACCGGATATTCTGTTAACCGAATCTGCAATTTAATCCATAATTCAATTTTGAATTTGTTTGGGTATACAACCCGACGTCAACAAATAAAAATACATGCATTACTTTTCAAAATCATGTATGTTGTTGAATATTTCTATACTAGTTTAAGTTCCATGTGATACGCAGAAATAAGTAAATTATTTAAATTTAAATATAATAACGCGTATTATTATATATTTTAATCGATGTTAAAATCAAAGTTTAGTTATTATTAGTTATTTCAATATCTAATTTATTTTTATAAAATTGTTAAAACTAATATCAACATATATTGCGCTTTTTAGGTATTAACAAACATTAAAGTGTACATATATTTTTTTAGTCTTCAAATTTGTACTATTAATCTTTTATATGTTATATATTTTTATTTTATTTTAATCTTATAATTTTTGTTAAATTAGAAAATCAATATTTTTGTTATTATTTATGTAGTTTCAATTTAAAAGAATAATACATATTTTCTTTTTGTTATTATATTATTTTTAAAAAGTAATAAACTAACAATAAAAAGTTTCTATTAATTTAAAATAATATGTTAACATATGTCATAATCTTAATTAACAATGTCACATGTCACGATCTTATGAATTATAATTTTGCTTATGTGTCGCATTCACATGATAAACGTTCCGGTTTATATAATAAAATATTAATATATGTTCATCAGAAATAGCAATCGGACCCAGTGCCCTCAAAATATGTCGGTAGCCTAAATTAAGCACACATATAAAATGTTGGCATTATATTACATCTCGTGTTATATAATTAATAATCTTTTCATTAGAGCTGTTAAGACCTTTCTTATTTAATATAATTTCGTCATGTTATTAAACGGTGATTAGTTGTTAATATATTTGATATTTACTTTTATTCAAACATATTAAAAACAAATAAAAATGTTAGAATTTATCTATATAACGAAACCAATAAAAGAGGGGAACTGTTGATACAAAGGGTAATCTACTACTCCTATATGAAAGTACAAAGTGACTCTTCGGTGGTGACATCTGTCTAAAAAAACCTCAAACGTCATCCAATTAATCGTTAGTATCTGTCGCTTATACCTTCTTATCGCCAAACCATCCGCCTCCTATCCTCAAGCTCCTTCTTCTCGACTTATGGATTTAAACACGATAGCAACAGACGCGTCTCTGTAAGCTTTCTAATTTCATTTTCCCATCACTTTCCCGGGAGAATTTCATTAAGCTTTCTTACAAATCATCGTTTTTCTCCAGTCGTTTTCTTTCTTATGAACATATGAGAAAGAGCATCTACGACAGAACTAATTACAACTTCGTGAGCTTCACTTTTCAACCCTAAAATTGGTATTTTGACCCCTGACAAATTCTTCAGGTTATAGCTTTTATTTCACGAGTTTCTCTTTTATGATTTTTTGTGTTTTGTTCTCTTTCGAGTTTTTTTAACTAATGATTCCAATAACCTTTCCTTCGAATTTGTTAAAAATCTTATCGAAATCGATTTCTTAAGCGTTAACGATTCCGAGAATTGGATGTTTACTTTTCTACAATTCTTCAGAGATGGCTAGCCAAGGCAGGTCATCAAGAAGGAGCTTATCTTTAACGACTTCTTCATTGCACGGAAATAAGAAAACCATGCGACACTGGCCGAAGATCTCTTACTGTTTCTCGTTCGCCATTGTTATTTTCTTCTACGTCTTATTCAATTCATCTAGAACGATTACTTTTGTAATACTGGTTGCTAGGTTGTTGTAGAGATAAGTAAAATGGTCAATTGAAGCTATTTTGTTTTGATTTAGCTTTTTATCTTCTTTATATGATCTTTTGGACTTCGATCAGGGTTTTCACAGGGGGTTAAGGAACTGTTAAACAGTTAAGATTATCGAAAGCCCTTACAGAATCAACAACCACAACTATATATGAAGCTTGAAAAAGGTTGGCTTGAAAACGAGTAGATGTCTTGTTGTTGACTGACTTTAATGAATTTTTTTACAAATAAGGTATGTCATGATGGATAACCAAGAATGGTAAAAAGGTTAATCACACATTGGAAGAAATAGAGCCTCTATGATATGTGTGTGTGTTCTCTTTGTTGGTTTTTTAGGACATAGCTACAAGAGTGATATCACAAGAAGTTGATGTCGAGGGAACACTTGTATCTAAAGTTATGACGTGGAACCCGGTCTTTGTGCTCTCATAAACACTTGCTGTTGCAGTTCTACAAGAAATGGTTAAAAGTTTGTGCGATTGTCTTTATTCTGAGGACCTAACATGTATATGATTAATGTGTATGGGTGATCCTTAATAAGGCTATATCTTAACCTAAACCTTCTATAGGAAAATTCAGACGTCTACCTATATGAAATAGATTGATTTTTTTTCATTTTTTTGTTGTCATTCCACATCTCATTCTCTGCATTTTGATTGAGAATAGCTGCATTTGGCTTACATCATTAAAGGGAGATGTATACAATATAGCATTTGAGGAAATTGTGCATAAAAAAATAATTTTTCATTAGATCTAAGATTAGCCTCTTAGCAATTGAATCACATTGCTTCAAAAAGGTTATTCTGATTTGTATCTATTTGTCCAAGTCTTGTGAAAAGGCTTTTGGTGTGAATGAAACAAGTTTTTGATTGAAACAGTTAACAACAATAAAACATATACAAAAGCAATCATTTCATGTTTAACCCTCATCATCTTCTTCATGCTTTGTAGGTGAGATAAACACTAAAATGAAGGATGGTATCTTGAGTCTTGACCATCAGTGACATGTTGATTCTCCTGGTTATGCAGAGTTTCAACCATAGCATACCCTTTAGCATACTCAAACTTCCTAGTACCACCAATAACCGCAATCTAAGAGACATGAAAAACGGTCCGGTGAACACCAAAGAAGCTTAATTGCATCATCTAAAGTGTCATGGTGATTATGCTTTCCATGTAGCAATACAGTTAAAAAAAGAGTTTGAATTCTGCCATCCAAGGAACTGGCTAAGTAAAAGCCTTGAGCTTTCCCTATAACAGTTGAGCCAAGCTCATTCCTTTAGGTTAGTTGATTATCTACAACGGTTATGGTTCTAAACATAATATGTTGAAGAGCAGCACCAAGAGGAAAGTTTCCAATAGTTACAAAGGGAGATTGTTGGAGTTAATGGTGTTGTTGGTGTTTTCATTAGTGTTTTGAAACTCGGTGGCGGTTTGAGCATCACCGAATCTGGTGAGAAGTGGAGTTGTGTTTGGATTAATAACTTATTGATGTTGTTTGATATGACTAGTGAGACTCCATTATCTATTGGGAAAATGTTGTTATTGACTTTTGATATAATGAGTTCTCTGTATGGTTATAAGAGAAGTGAGTGAAACTCACAGTTTTCATTTGTGGAAGTGGTCAGATTTTCTGTTCTTTGGAGAATCTAAACCTTCGATCTCTCTGGTAACATTCTTTGGCTATAGATTTTAGAGAAAGCAGAGTGAGTAACAAACACCAAAGAAGAAAATAGAATGAAATAGTACAGTTGCTTAAGAATTAAGAAGAAGAAAGATGAATTAATATTAAGACATAATTAAAATTCCTGAAAGAAGAATATATTTTATGTTTAGATGCTAGCAGAGAGTCTCCAAACATAGTACAATGATGAATTAAAAACAATAGCTCACAAGGAAGGATTATAGTCATAAGCCATTTGCTAAATCACGTTTATTATAATGTCAAACCAACACTTATGTTATAGTGAGTAACATTTATGTTATAATGAGTAACATTTCTAAATTTGGATGTGGAGACAAACAAAACAGACTAATAAGACTTTTAGGTAGTTATTTATATCAAATATTTAAAATACATTTAAATTTATAATAAATTATGTAATGAGCTATCAAGTTAAAATATAAAATTTAATTTATATGCAACAAAATTGTATACTTTTATAGTTTAATCATGCAAATTATTTTAAAATATATCGTTATAAAATGTCTATGATTATATAAAAATTAAAAATATCACACGTATAGCGCGCGGATTCTCATCTAGTATCTATAACTTATATATATATATATATATATATATAATAATAATAATAATAATAATTTATGGTTTAAATTATGCATTAAATTTTTAAAATGTTGGTTAAGAACACTCTTAGAACATCTCTGATGACTCTGAATTTTCATGGATTTTACATATCAATTAACATCAATTCTGAGGTCTAAAAGCGTGCATACATCACATTTATAGTTCATTTTAGTAAGTTTATGATTTTTAGGACTTTTGCATTAGAATTTGCATATGTACGCATTTTGGAGATTTTTCAGGACTTTCAGGAATTTTCGGAAAGATTTGTGAGATTTTAGCAAAACAGCACTTAACATTGAATAGAGCAGCCCTTAGCACGGAATGGACTGGATCTACCTTAGCATCAAAGCAGGATCGATCCCAACTCAACACATGCAGGATCGATCTCAACACTTGCAGGTGCGATCTCAACACTTGCAGGATCGACCTCAGCACTTGCATGATTGATCCCAACTCGACACTTGCAGGATCGATCCCAACACTGACCAGGATCGATCCCAACACACATGAGATCGATCTCATCTTAAACCAGGATCGATCCCCCTCTCTCTCATTCAATGTTTTTGGTGAAGTCTCAAACGAAGCTAAGGAAGTGCATGGAAGTGATGCAAGACTAAGAAGGAAGCAACATGAGATCTATCTCACCTATGTCTAGATCGATCTCAGTACTTAATACCTGAGATCGATCCCAACCTTAGATACACCTTGGACACATCTCAGCTGGATCAATCTCATGCAAGCGTCTTCAGCTCGGATCGATCACGCACTTACCAACTCGAAGTCGAACACGCTCCGACCCGACCAACTCAAATCCGGATACCACCTGAATCAAGACCCAAGATCCACGATCCAAGATAATGATTAGCATTTTTTATTTAGTACGAATTATGGTTTTTCTCTGAACACTATAAAAGCCCAAATTCGCCCTCATTTGCACAAGCTTTAGTTTTTCTTTCCTTTTTAGGTTTTTGTCTTAGGTTTTTTTTTCCTAAGTTGTTCTTCATGTTCTTGGTGTAAAAACCAGATTTCTTTCAAGTTCTTAGTTAATCTTCTATTTTTCTTTAGCTTTCTTGCTTAGCTTTACATTGTTGCATATCTGCTTCTTGATGATTTACGTTTTAAGTTTTAATCTCTTGTTTAGTTAACTTTTTTTATTGTTGTTCTTCATTTCTGAGTTTATGTTCTTGCTGTTCTTCACTTGTTTTTCCCAGATCTGCATGTTTAGCTTTAAGATTATGTTTTCTGTTTCATCTGCTTCTACTCCCATGAGTAGTGAGTAGTCATCCAAGTTCCTGAGGATGGGGGTAGACTAGAGTTGATGTTCTGGGTTTACCTTAGTGCCTGAACTGTTTGATCGTAGATCCCTCCCGTTTCACTTGTTCGTAATGCTGATTGTACTTCTACCCAGAAGAGATTTGAAGACCCACCGTTAGGCCCTTCAACACCGGAAGGTGAGTCAATTGAAGGTGATCGGACCAAAGTGCCTTCAGAGATTCGTTTCCCTTTCTTTGTTAATAGATGTTGAAAAACTTGTTGACTAGAGTAGTAGTTGTTAATGCCTGCTAGGTACTCACCGTCTATGATGGCAGTTGAGTATGTGATTGTTTTGCTTGAGATTGGTTGCCAAGGAATTGGAATTGATTGCATATGTAGCTACTGTCTAGGGGTTAGCTCATTGTATAAGGTATGTTAGGTGCTTAGGTAACCCATGATAGATCCTTAGTCAATTACCCTATGTCCTCATGAACCGCCTTACATTGCTTGAACCTTTCACTCTCTTTGCATTTACTTTGTTTTTGCTTTCAAGTCTTTTATGCTTCTTTCTGTCTTTATGCTTTTTATGTTCATTTCACTTAGGACCTTTTAGCAACAAACCCTTTTAACACTTAGTTTGACTTTAAAGCATCCATTACATCCACATTGCTTAGTATATTTCCATTATGGATTGACAAACCCATTTATATTACAAAGATGGGTGATGATACACAATAGGACCTTAAAATCCTATTATCAATCTCTAAGGCTAACACTATTTTAGTGTGGAAATCACATTATTTTAGTGTGAAATACACTAAGAAAACATACTTCTCCAACCACACTACACATATCACACTAAAAAGAGTACTTCCTATTATTATATGATTAAATTAAAAATTCTCTTATTTTTTAATAGTTTATTCAAATACATATTATTATTTACATTGGACTAATATAACCCACACATCAAAAAGTTTTAGTTGAAAAATATATCTCAAAACATAATCATATTACATTAAGAAAATATATTGCATTGAAATAAATAAAAATACAAAAAGAAAGACAAATTACATTAAGCTAAATTCTCGGAATTAGCATATTCGAACCATAAGTGTTCAATTAATGCATCTCGGAGTTCAAAATGGGCTTCTCATATTGTATTTTTTTACTCCATCCTTTTATTTCTTGTGCTTGCTAACATTCTTACAATTTTTTCATGTAAAAAATCAGTTAAACCAAGCTAAAATGCTATTGACACAAGATGTTAAATACAAGACAAGATTCAAATTTGACCATGTTTGGCCTACTCTTAAAGATATCAAGAAAATTGCAAATAACAAGACCAATACATTTGCAACATTCCAAGAGGAATTCAATGATGATACGTCGTCTCTGATAGGTTAAGAATTTAATCATAAACTAATACTGCAGAGAACAGTTCAATGAAGTATAGCAAATGTATCGAATCCACAGAGACCAGAAAATGCACGCTCAGTTTTAACTTCGAATCTGGCTAAAGTAAGATTAAAAGATTGTGTATCGAATTGAAAATGGTAAATTAAAAACAGTTAACTTATAATAATAAAACTCTAGGCATTAGGAAAATCTGTAGGTATTCAGGTTTAAAGTCAAGTTAACATGCAAGATTTATATTGAAAATAGTTCTCAACATGAAAAACGATTGTGGAATAATCACCTCTCGGAGTATTAAACCCTATGATTGAATTGTCAGAGACAAACTCTCGCCGTCTTTAAAATAATTCAATCATGCATTAAAAATCATATTAAATTGTTCATAAGCGTTTAAAACAATACTCTCGCAAGTAAAAACACTTATTCATCAAAATTAGGTCAGGTTTCTAAATCAAATCTCTTTGT
>OVBE01008979.1:0-16541 GCA_900406425.1 Iberis pinnata | reverse complement strand
GAAGAACATATGCAAGCAGCTAAGAGAGCTCTAAGATACTTGAAAGGTACGTTAAATATTGGAATCTTCTATAAAAAAGGGTATGAGCTTAGTTACAAGCTTATACAGATAGAGACTATGCCAAAGTTATAGATGATCGTAAAAGTACGTCTGGTTATGTGTTTTTAATGAGTGGTGGAGCAGTGTGTTGGAGCTCTAGGAAGCAAGAGATTGTCACTATGTCTTAAACAGAGGCCGAGTATGTTGCGGCAACTTCTTGTGCGTGTCATTGTGTGTGGATGAAAGGAGTTTTGGAGCAGAATTTCTCAGAAAAATGTGGATGTTTGGAGATTTTTTGTGATAACACATCTTCAATCAAGCTGTCAAGAAATCCCATAATGCATAGACGTACAAAACACATCAATGTAAGGTATCATTATTTGCGTGATCTAACTAATCAAGAAGCTGTGAGATTGGTGTTTTGTGGAACAAAAGAACAAGTTGCAGATGTGATGACTAAACTAGTGAATTTAGAGACGTTTATGAAGTTAAGGAAGGCACTATGTGTATGTTCTCAAGAAGGTTAAAGTGAACAATGAACTGGAGATTGTTCAGTTTAAGGGAGAGAATTGTTAGAATAAGTCTTCTCTTGTTAGAATAAGTCTGCTCTTGTTAGAATAAGTCTGCTCTGAAGATCAAGACTGAGTCAAGTCGTAGTGAGTCAATAAGGCATAAGTTTAGGAGCTAATTTCTCTATGTTTTAGCTATTTAGTGGTCCTGATTTCTCTCTGTATCTGTTTATTTCTGTTGCAGTGTAAGGCTATTTAAGAGCCACTTAGTTTCGTTTGATAGTAATAAGAAAGTATTCTCAGTATTGCAAGTATTATTCAACAAATCAATATAAAGTTATTCAACATCACACCTGAGTAAATAAAGACTAGTAACAGAAGAAAAAAAAAATTGAAGAAGAAACCATGGCGTTTGTAGAGGAGAAGACTCGTCGCTGTTAACGGAGAAGAAGAAGACTCGTCGCCAGATCCGCTTCGTAACGGAGGAGAAGAAAACTCGTCGCCAGATTAGCTTCGTAAGTGAGAAGTAGAAGAACAAAGAAATCGGCGCTGTAGAAAATGTTAATAGGGTTAGGAGTTAAGTTAAGTCGTAATGCAGGAGAAGAAGAAAAAAAGAAAGCCAGGCCCGCGAAGCCCAGATTTTTACCCGGGAAGTTAAATAATTAAATCCAAATTTTAGCTATTTGATATTATTAAACCCAAGTTTTTACCCGGGGAGATTAAAAAATTCACCCAAATTTTTTAAAAAAATTTTGTTTAAAATTACCCGGCAACCATATTTATAACTAATATATATTTTTAAAAAATTTCTTAATTTTTGAATGATCTCAAAAGTTTTTATGGACTACAAATTATTTAAAACATATTTTATTGTTTAAATTATTAATCTTAATATGAATCATTACAATGATTTATGAATTATCTTCTGAAATTATATATCATAAATCATAAATAATATTTCATAAACTCTACACTTATAGCATAAACTTTAAACCCTAAATCCAAAATATAAAAATATACTTTAAACCCAAAAATATAAATCATAATCTCAAAAATAAGAAATATAAACCATAAACACAAATATGTTTTATAAATATAAAACTATTAAAGTATTAAGTTTAGGGTTAATTTTTTAAATTTGTCACAGAAAAGTCACGGACAACAATCCATAACTAATATTTAGCCACATATGTGTCACGGCTTCGCTGTCGTGGCTAAATAACTACGATTTAGCCACATATTTGCGGTATCAATTTTGCCACGCAAAAAACCGTGACTAATCCGTGGCTTTCTTGTCACGACTTGTCACAGATTTGCTACGGATGGGAGAAATCACGTTTCGTGGCTTTTCCGTGGCTATTCCGTGACATTTTTAATTTTAGCCACGAACATGCCGTGACAAGGTCGTAGCTATAAGATTTTTTTTTGTAGCACTCAAATCAGTGTAAATCAAATATGTCGGTTTCGCGAAACCAAATTAAAAGTCAACTCTCAGTTTTTCTCGAGATAAACCCTAGTTCTTCCCAAAATCTCTCAAAATCGAAATCGTCCTTTCATCACATCTCAATATCGATATCCTTTCAAAGATATATGTCAAAATGGTGGAAACGAGGCGGAGTAAGAGGAAGGAGAATCCAACAGAAGAAAAGTAAAAGAAGGAAAATTGTTTGAAGAAGGTGAAGCCTGTGAAAGTGAAGTTTCTAAGGACGACCTCTCCATCCTCATCGACGGCTCAGGAGAATACGATGGCGATGACTGTAGAGAAGACGATAACGGAGAAGACGACTGATGTATTAGAGCCGATAAATGTTCTGGTGGATACTACATTGGCGTTTAATGCTGAACGAAGTGGAGTATCAGAGAACTCGGCTGAGCCAGATACCTGTGTTGAAGATAATGAAGGGAGGAGACATCCTCTAATGAAGAGAATGATGACTGTGAAAAAGGAGAAAAAGATGAGCAACGGGAAGAAGTAGAAGATAAATAAGTGAATGCGGGCGAGGAGGTCCAGAATTCAGCTGAATCAGGGCATGAAGAGGTAAAACATTAGCAATAGATGTTGATGCATTGTTTTTTGGTAGAAGACCTCATGGAATATTGAGTAACACTCGATGTAATGCTAAGAAAACTTAGGATTACTCGATTAATACTGAAAACTTGGGAAATTTTATTTTTAGTTTTGATGTATTAATGGTATGAATTTGTTAAAAGTGAATTTTGTTGACTTGCATAATATTAAGGCAATCAAACCATCAAGTATGTTCTTTCCTCCATCTGAGTACAAGTAACAAATTAAGCTAGGTGTATGATAGTAGAGGCAATTATGACGCTGGAAAAGCTGAAACCGAAGCTGTCTAACGTGAAGAGGATTTGGTTTGAGGAGCATCCTCAATTCAGAAACATTGTCAACATGAAAAGAGAGAAGCACAAGGTTCAAGGAATGTGGATGTTGTAGGTGATGACAACTGAAAGCAATAAGCGGAGAAAAATGTGGTTCATTGTCAATGGCGTTCCCATTAGTTATGGGCTGAGGGAACACACATTAATATCATGACTTAACTGTTGCAACTATCCTCTTTACTACAAGGAGTTTGGTGGGACAAAGTTTGTGGATCAGCATTTCAAGGAAGGAGAACCCTTAAGGTTGAAGGATGTGAAAGATAAGCTGGTGAAAATGGGACACCACAGAGACAAACTGAAGATGGCAGTTCTATTCTTCTTAGGAAGTGTTGCTTGTGCGCAAACGAAGGTTGGAAAAGGTGCAAAAAATGTATTGGATTTTTTCCAGGGAGTGGTAGATGATCTTGACTTCTATAAGACCTTTCCATGGGGGAGATACTCCTATGATTATATGTTGAAGGAGATCTCTCATACCATGGACCATTTTGGAGGGGTGGTCTCGATGAAAGTGAATACATTATGTCCTATATCAGGGTTTTGTGTCCCATTAGAGGTAAGTAAGAGAAGAAATGACATTGTCAGTATTGTTGACCACTTATGGTATTATAAAATATTGTGTTTTGTAGATTTTTGCATTCGAGACAATTCCTAAACTGAAAAATCTGTTTAGAGAACCTGTTGAAAGAGTTGATGTGAAGTGTCCGAAGATGTGCAAGTTCACATTCAAACCAAATGGAATGAATAGGATGTCACTTTTGGAGATAAACAAAGAACTTGGTCACAAGACTGTAAGTTTACTTATCTTTTGTTTTAGAGTTTTGCAGTGTTATGGTAGAACAATAGTAGAAATATGGTTGAACTCATGTAGAACTAAGGTAGAATTTCCTAAAACTTTGCTAATTTTGAACAAATATTTTGATTCTTATTAGATATTCACAGCATCATCCCCGTCAAAAATGCATAAAAAGATTTGTTAATTGGATGGAATTATGGAAGTTGAAGATGATGTTGATTAGTCTGATATAGCAGTCGACAGTTAGGATAAGCGTCTGGATGAAGGGTTATCAGTATTTTTCAAAGATATGTACGAGGAAGATGTTGTCACGCGAGAAAAAGAGGTAAAAGAGACAAAAGATAGGGTAGAGGCCCAAGATGGAGTTGAGGGTGCTGAACAAGTGGGTGATGTTATGAAGGCCCTGAAAAAATGGTGACACTGATCAACAGAGTTGACAAGAAGGTTGATCAACTGGCTGGGAGATTGGCCCCGCTAGAGACGTTTGTCTAGGAAGCAGAAAAAATGAAAAAAGAAGTGAAGAAGTTGTTTCGATTATGAACTTGTTTTCTGGATATGACAATGTCTTTGTTTGTTATTTGTTTTTTTTTTTGTGTGAAGTAGACAAATTATGTTACTTTTGGTGGTATTTTACTTGGTTATGACTTAATTATCAATGATTATGTGACAAATTATTTGTATTTGTTTGGTTTGGATAATTGTCTTGAAAACTAGGTAGAAACAAAGAAAAAACAAGAGTGACAAAGGTCGTAAGACAACATAAGAGCTGAGAAGTGAGAATGTAGAAACTTTCAAGGACGGTGTCGAACAATAAGTCCCTTGAGCTTTGCAATCTCTTCAGCCATATCATTCACCCCCTCCTTAACATTCAAACTTCCTACTCAACACCAAAAGCCCATGGCTAATGAAAGTGCAACCCATTGCACGTTCAACATAGTTTTACTCAATATAACACATCTTTACACATTTTTACGCAGTTAGTTTCACACAGTTTTACACATCTCCATGCAGTTTTACACAAACGTGAAAGAAAAACAACAATTACCTTGTAGGTCTCGTAGATGAAGTACCTACTCCCAAGTAAGGTATCAAAATCAGATCAATACTTTGGAATTGGAGAGGCATCCTCAATGATTTTCCCCCACATAAACAACATGTTGGAATCCCGTACTGGCCATCGGCAACAAAAATTAGCATGTCGACATGTTGCTTCAACTTCTTTATCTCTCGTCTCTCTTGTTTCTCCATCCACAGATCCATGAAACGAAAGGAAAAAGTGAAGTTGAGAGAGAATAAGCAGAGAGAAAGGAGAAAGAGAGGTGTGTGACTGAATATGAATGAATGGTTAGAGTAAGAGAGTGAGGACACGAGACTCAACGGGTAAAAGTAGAGGGCATCTCCTTTTTTGACAAAAAGTGAAATATTTTGGGTTTTTTTTTTCATTTAGGCGCCAAAACCATTTTTTATTTTCCCTCCAAAAATAACCCTTTGTTATACAGAAGTTTATGGTCTTACCAATGTTCTTCATAGTTCTACTTTTCGTGATTTCAAATGTTTTTAGTTTTACCTATAATATTAATTTGTTAACGTAGTTTTACTTTTCAGTTTTCGTCATTACCATGTAAGCATACATGATTAGTGCACTAATACGTTTGAAATCATCATTTTGTAAAATAGTCCTTTAGAAGTTGTTCTTACTAAGAAAGTGTTCTTGGAAAGATAATGGATTGTATAAGAGAAATTACGAAACAACGAGTTATTTTTAGTACATGTTATTTTGACTATGAGTTTTTTTTACATATATGTAATTTTCACTAATCAATTTTTACATATATGTTATTTTCACTAATCAATTTTTTTTTAAAAGTTGAATACTAATTTACTTTCAAATACTCAATCAATGAACTAACATAAAAAAATCCATACATACTAGTAAGCCGTAGTATTTCATAGTTTCACAGAAGCCAAAACCAATATATAGTTCAACAACACAATCATTCACTTGGATAACGATCCATTCCAAAAAACAACAAATTGAAGCTAAAATTTTTCCTTGGTCGCCTTTTGTTTTGTGTTCTTTTACACCATTCTTCAACAAATGGCTACCTCTTATCATGTTTCCTCCCCTTCCTCTTGACGCAAGCTGGAGGTATGATCTAAAGTTCTTGATGTAATCTGGTACATTCGAATCAGATATGTCTGGCATGAAATAAATGATCTTGTAATTAGCCAGTGCCCAAAGTTCCACCCAGTAATATTTTGAGCACAACTCATGATACTCTATTTTTTCTTCACATCGACGACCGAATCAGCATCAACGTGAAGTAAATATAAATAACCTGCAAGTATGTACATACAAGGATACTTTTCATAATCATACAACTTGCAAGTATAGCTCTTCGATCTCAAGTTCACCAAATAAGTTTTTCCATATTTAGTGTATGTAGTCTCGAATTGAAGCTCATAACTATTTAGCTCTCACACTGGTGTTTTATCAGCTTTGTCCCATATGTTGTGCATGTGGATCTTGACAAGATGAACCAATTTGGTATCAATCAATCTAGATACAACGTCCTTATGATGTTCGTTAAACCACTCGGAGAATTTTTTGATGATTGTATCCAACATTGGTATTAAGGCATACCTTCTTGTGTCCTTAAACACGTTGTTCATTGACTCCACACTGTTTCTTGTGTCCAAGTTATATATGTCATGTGGAAAAAAAACCTATTCCCAAGTGTCTTTATCAGTCTGATCCTACACAACTTATACGCTGAAGGATATCTCACCTTGAAAAATGCGTAAACAGACTCGAAATCAGCCATCGCGTAACACCTAGCTAACACCATAAATCTCCATCCAACTACGACTTTGTTGGTGCTACAAGCATGTCCTCTTACGTTCTGGGACAAAATTCCATATACAATGCCGATGGTAAGCTTGTGGAAAACATTAGCTACAACCGTGATGAGGCTATGGTTTCTATCACTCATAAAAACTAATTTAGAAGAGTCTGATATAACACTTTGATCATCTAGAAAAACCAAGTCCAACTAGCTTTATTCTCACCATCGAGTACACCAATATCGAGGGGATAATGATGATGTTAGGATCTTGATCTTTAGAAAATACTAGTACACCACCATACTTGTTCTTCAAAAATATGGCATCCATAACTATCACTTTCCTCATGACCGCAAACCCTTCATTACAAGCTACAAACGCTATGAATATGTACTTGAACTTACCTGTCTCATCCAGCTTCACACTTGTTTTTGTTTCTAGATTGACCTGCTCTAACATGTACAAGTAGCTAGAAAGCATCTTGTAGTTGTCTTCTGAATTACCACACAAATGACAAATAACTAGATTTATCCCTCTCAATGTTTTGGAGTAGGATATATTTACCCCAAGTTTCAACTGAAGGAGATCTATGATATCTCTCGAAATAGGAGTTCTCACTTTTACAGGATATTCCTCGTTAAAAAAGATGCAACTAATTCTGCTGAGCCTATCCTCTTGCTCTTGCTGATTTGGCTTTGACTAGTCTGAGAACATGTATGCACACCCATACACCTCCTAATAGAAAAGATTTTTTTCTTTTGAATCCTTACAGCTCACAAACCCCATTTATAGCTTGCAACACAATATTTTACCACTAATCGTTTGCGATCCATCTTTTTGTTACATAACAAAAATATTCACCAAATGCGGCTCTATCCACCACCTCTTGAATTTCTTTGCTTGGAAATTCTTGAAGCATACTTATACCCTATCCATCTTCCCACTTCTTTATAGCCTGGCTACATTTTTATAAAGGTGGTTTCTCAACATATTTATCTGCCAAATCTGCATCCATATCCGCACCGGTATCCGTCTCAGCTGCGGTGTCTGTCTTAGCCGCGGTTTCCATCTCAGCTTTCGTGTCAGTCTCAACTACGGTGTCCGTATCCATACAATCATCTCCTCTTCTATCATCGTCATTCTCTCCCTCTATCAACTCCTTCTATACATTTGCTTGCCCATCTTTTACATACAGAGTTATGGCATTACATCCAATTTCATCATCATTAACCTCAAACACTTCGTAGTTTGTACCAATCAAAATTATGCCCACTCTTGACAACTTCTCTAACTGATCTGATCTATCCACTATCAAAAGAGATCTACGGTTCTCTCTATCAATGGAAGTTAGGTAAACAAACAAATCCTCATCATCACAAATAGTTAGTTGTTCCTCACATCCAACCACCAATGGCATGTATCTCAATGAAAGCTTTTTATACAACCTTTCTTTCATCACTGCCAAACTTATCTCTTCCACTATTGTCTCAAAGGTTACCCTATACATGCGACCTTTGAATTTGAAATATACGTTCACGTGTTTAGCCATTGTTTCATGCAAAAACAACAAAATAAAGTTCTAGTTATACCACTTGTTCTCAGTTCTACCGAGTTATCTACAATTATATTAAGTTTTACCTATTTATTACAATTACCAGTTCTACTAGTTATAGTAAGTTTTACCTATAGAGTTAAGGTTCTCGGTTTCGAGTACGATTGAGATACAGACATCTCTCCTCTATTTCAAACCTACTCACAATTCAGTCCCATAAATTCAACCAAATTCTTGAATTGTATAGCAAGCGTCAATGTGCACCAAATCAAATGAGACAAATTCATCAAATCCAATTACAAACCCTAAATCATATTTCTATCGATAAATATACCTCACATAGGATAGAAGAATTAACATGTATTCCGACCTGTCCCACAAGAATGCTCATCGGTGGAAACGTTGAGGTCCGACAGCGTCTTCGGAGAAGAAGAGCTGGGAGGAGATGATGACGAGCTAAGAGAAGAGTGTTGGTTTAAGATTTTTTGTTTCAATTTCAGATTTTCTTATTGAATCGAAATTGAATTGAGATGAATCAATCACAAACCGTAAACCATAGCCCAAAACCGAATCACACTCGAACCAAACCATATTTTCAAATTTTTTTCTCACCCATTCATCAATTCAAAGTGAGTCAATGAATTTGGGGCATAGAAAATTTAGGGAGTCCATTGGAGATTTGGCTTCTCACGGTTGGGAGCAATTATGGAGATGTCTCAAGTTTTTTTTGCCATCGGAGATGTCTCGTTTTGTCCATGCGATATCTAAATAAACAAATTAATCAAAAATTCACATATTTGTCAATGCTTCTATGTTGGAATGAGGGTTGATCCTGAAAATATGGGGTTGAAACGAAATAAAAATAAGAGACGATATTTTATTTTATAAAAATTTGTACAGTAAATTTTAAATATGAAAATGTTAAATAATTAGTAAAAA
Organism: Iberis pinnata; assembly: GCA_900406425.1. Lineage (NCBI taxonomy): Eukaryota > Viridiplantae > Streptophyta > Magnoliopsida > Brassicales > Brassicaceae > Iberis > Iberis pinnata. The sequence continues at coordinate 7,465 of OVBE01008979.1, read as the reverse complement.
TAAGTTTTAAAGCAAAAGACGAGGAACAAAAAATAATATGTATACGTGATGCGTAATATTGTTGTTGGGCTAATTTGTTAGGCTTCTTTCAATTATTTTTTTTGTCATTTTTTCAACCGTTACTTGTTTGTACACGTTTTATTTTATATATATATATATATTAGATGATGCCCCGCGCTATGCGCATGAATATTTTATTGAATATAATTTCAAAATTATATTAATGTAACTTAAATTTTATGTATCATTATATAAAATTTTTATATAATGGTTATGAAATTTGTCTATTAATATAAATATATAATTTATTTTGTAAAGTGGAAAATTTAAAATATGTAATATATATATATATATATATATATATATATATATATATAGATAACTGAAGATATATGTTAGATTGGTTATTAACTAAGATAACTAATATTTAATAAACTAAATTTTATAAACATAGTTAAAATTTAAAATCCATTGATTTATATTACTTCAAATACCAACAACGTTTAAATTATTTATTTTAAATGTTGTTATCTTATATATTAAATTTATAGGTTTTAGACTATATTTTTTTATAAAAGAAATAAAAAATAAATTTTGTAAATAAAAATGAAATTGAAAATGGATTTCTTAATTTAAATTAAAAAATATTTAAGAAGATTTTGGTAAATCTATTAGTGTCTTTGATTTTTTTTAAAGAGTCATAATGAATGTTTAGATACATGGATAGTCTGTAATTTACATGTAATTAGTTATCGTTACATGTTTAGATACATGGATAGTCTATTAATGTCGTTATTCGCTTGGAACACCAGGGGGTTTAATCAATCCCTAAAGCACAGTGTCGTCCGTCAATGGATTCTCTCTTCCAAACCTGAATTTGGTTGTTTATTAGAAACTCGTGTACCGTTTGAAAATTTTCCTCGTGTTTTGCAGGACTCTATGCCCGGTTGGCAAGCCATTCACAATTACTCATCTCATAGATTGTGATGCATCTGGGTTTGCTGGCGTGATGATGGCATCATCATGCCTATTCTCGTTTCTTCTCAGCTTATTTCATCTCTAGTCACTTTATCGTCTGGTGTTGTCCTTCTCATTTCTTGCGTTTACGCTTCTAATTTTCAGGCAGATTGGGTTTATCTTTGGCGAGACCTCCATGAAAATCGTCGGATATGCGGCTCACATCCTATTCCATGGCTCATTTATGGTGATTTCAATGAAATACTCTCAATCACGGATCATTCTCAACACGCCGTAAACGGTATCAATGGCATGCGACAATTTCAGGATTTTGTACACAGCAACGACTTATTGGATATCTCTTCCGTTGGGCCGAGATTCACATGGTGGAATCATCGTGAAATGAATCCCATCGGAAAAAAGCTAGATCGGGCCTTAATTAATTCCGAGTGGTTTGCTCAATTTCCCCAATCTTTTGCGAGGTTCGAAGCAAATGGGGTTTAAGATCATGCCCGATGCGTCATCCACTTCTCCACTCACTCATCCTCTATTCGTAAACCCTTCAAATTCATTAACTTCATCACTGATCATGTCCTTTTTCTGCAGGTCCTTGACACAAGTTGGTCCTCCACACCTCCGATTTCTGCTTCTCGGATGGCTTTGCGGCTTCTCTACATAAAGCTCAAAGCTCTTAAACCTGGCTTACGCTCTCTTAATTCCACCATTTATGGCGATCTTCCAAATCGTACTAAAGCCGCTTTTGTTTTTTTGTGTCAATCTCAGGACCAGGTACTTCGTAACCCGACGCCGGCAGCCATTGAAGCGGAGGCAAATGCGGCCAATTCATGGCGTTCACTAGCTCGTGCAGAGGAAATCTTTTACCAACAGCGCTCTAGGATCCAATGGTTACGCAACGGGGACCAAAACACCAGTTACTTTCATCGAGTTGCTAGCACCCGAGTGGCACGCAACACGATCAAACGCCTACTCCTAGATTCTGGTGAGGTTGTTACGGATTTGCCATCAATCAAGGACGCCGCTGTTTCTCATTTTAAAACGTTTCTCCAACAAACGCCTTCCTCGACACCAATCTTGGATCTTGAGCCGCTGCTCAACTATCGCTGTCCCGGAAACGCGGCGATCGCTTTGTGCGCACCAGTCTTGGGTGCGGAAATTAAAGAAACGCTATTTGCCATGCCGAGTAACAAGGCTCATGGTCCTGATGGGTTCACAACGGAGTTCTATAAAGCAGCGTGGCCATTTATTGGCTCCGACTTCATCACAGCGGTCCAATCCTTTTTCCTCTTTGGTTTCCTACCATGCGGGATTAACGCAACACTAAAGGTGATACGCAGGAGACAATCCGTGACTACCGTCCCATATCCTGTTGCAACATCATCTACAAAATCATCTCCAAAATTCTAGCGAACAGGCTGAAGCTTATGCTCTCGGACTTTATGAACCCAACCAAAGCGCGTTCGTCCAAGGACGTCTTCTCCTCGAAAACGTTTTACTGGCTACTGAGCTCGTCAAGGATTACCATAAGTCTTCTATTCCCTCTCGCTGTACTCTTAAATTAGACATATCAAGGGCGTTTGATACTGTTAATTGGGATTTTCTCATTTCTGTTTTACAGGCTATGCACTTACCTTCGCGTTTCATCCATTGGATTTACTTATGTATCTCCACTGCTACGTTCACGGTTTCAGTTAATGGGGAACCTGCTGGGTACTTTCCTAGTAGACGCGGCCTTCGACAAGGCTGCGCACTTTCCCCGTATTTATATGTTATCGTTAACAACGTATTGTCAAAGCTTTTAAATGCAGGTGCACATTTGGGACTTTTTGGATACCATCCACTCTGTCGAGAAATCGGACTTACACATTTGTGCTTCGCTGACGACGTCTTAGTGTTCACAGACGGGAACGCGAGTTCGTTAGATGGCGTTTTCCAAGTTCTGGACAGGTTCGGATCCGCCTCGGGATTACTTGGCAATGCCCGAAAATCATCAATTTTTGTTGGGGGTCATCACCACAACACTTTACTCTCAGCGATAAACTCCCTTGGCATCAAGCAGGAAGCACTGCCGATTCGGTATCTGGGCCTACCATTGACGACTAAACGCCTCACTCGAGCGGATTGCTACCCTTCAATTGATGGTATTCGTTCTAAGATGACTGCCTGGGCTACTAAGTTTTTATCTTACGCAGGTTGCTTACAATTGATCAAATTGGTTATAGTCAGTACGGTCAACTTCTGGCAATCGACGTTTCGTTTGCCTAAGTTCTGCCTCCGCGAAATAGACAGTCTATGCAGCAATTTCTTATGGTCTGGATCCCCATCATCACACCACATGGCAAAATTCGCCTGGTCGGACATATGCTCGACCAAAATAAGGGCGGTCTTGGTATTCGTAAGTTTACTGATACTTCACTTGTATTTTCCCTTGCTCTCATTTGGCGTTTAGTGTCCAACACATGATCATTATGGGTCGCTTGGACGAAGCATTACCTCATACGCGATTCAACTTTTTGGGATTTTTCGAACACAACTAGAGGATCTTGGATCTGGAAGAAGCTACTGAAAATTCGCCCCATCGCAACTCCGTTCCTTCAACACTCCATCGGTGACGGTCACTTGACATCTTTTGGTTCAATGATTGGACAAGACTAGGTCCGCTCATCACTATCACCGGGGATGCCAGCATTAGAGAGTTTGGCATCCCGCGCTACGCCACCGTTGCACAAGCCGCTACCCCAACCCGATGGTTGATTCGTATATCACGAGTCCCAGCAATGCGTGATCTACACGACAGCATACAACGGTTGCCTCCACCAACCTCTAGTGACCCAGATTCTATCCTTTGGCGACACCGCCATGATAGTTATCAACCCCACTTCTCATCCTCGAGCACATGGCTACAGCTAAGAACTACTCGCCCTATTCTATCTTGGTTTTCATCTATTTGGTTTCCGCAATCCATACCTCGCTATGCGTTTGTTTCTTGGCTTGCTATGCTTGACAGGTTATCCACAGGGGAGCGAACATGTCGCTGGGGAGCACCAACACCATGCCCTCTATGCGGGGAGCCACGCGAATCAAGGGACCATCTTTTTTTCTCCTGTCCATACAGTTTCACAGTCTGGTCTACCATCACATCTCCTCTACTACGTTCACATCTCAATCCGGATTGGACACGCACCATAGCCTCTCTTCGACATCCTCGCTACTCTCGGCTAGACAAAATCCTCCTAAAGCTTTGCTTCCAAGCAACCGTTTATAATATTTGGAGAGAACGGAATCAACGCAACCACCAAAAACCTCACCGCACAACAGCCTCTCTAGCAGCATTGATCACTCGTTGCATCACAGATAGATTGACCAGCCTCAGATATACCCCGGATTCACAATATCATGGTCTTCACGCATGATGGATCTCCCTCCGCTCATAAGCTCCACCGCTCACGGCGCATACTGCACGGCACGAATCGTCTTGTTTTCTTGTTTGAGTTTCTCCATATGCTCGCTTCTAGGTTGTGTTCCAGAGATTGTACTCTTTTTCCTGTTACTAGTTTTATCCCACAAGATTTTCTAGTAACAAGTTTTAACGAGGCAACTCTGAACACTCATCCCACCTAAAAGCATTTTCTATTTCTACTTTTGAACGAAAAACAACATCTTGTACATAAACTTTTTTCTACTCTTTGATTTATAAATTTAAAATTTCATCAAAAAAAAAAAGTTAGTTATCAAAGTAAATGATTTTTCATAAATTTGTCTTTTTTTATATATATTTAAATTTGGGGGTTTGTATAATTTAAAGACCATAGATCAATATCTCATTTGCCTTGCCTCAAGACCTGTATATCAAATACACCTTCATCTTTGAAAAAAATTTCATCAACAAAATTTTTGGCGAATATGTACCATCAACTCGCCCATCTACTTACCAAGTAGGGGGCCAATAACTGAGCAAGTTCGAGCCCATCAATTAATCATGTGGTATAGTTGAACGTCTTGCAATAAAAATTTGTTTAACGGCTGAGATCCCTAGTTAATATTTTGAATGTAGTAACGGAGTCAAATGATTTGTATTAGTGTTAATTAACACCCAAGAGGAGATTACTCCTAGACATTGAGATGGATCTTCCACCTGAGATTAGGGCTGTCAAAATGGACGGGCGGACCATGGTCCGTCCATGTCTAATCTATTGTAGACCGTTCATGGACAAGTCCATAAACTGATGGGTCAATATTCGTTTTGTCCAATTTGGATCATGGTCAAAATGGGCTGGACAATATGGACATTGTGCTGTCTAAATAATTTTAAATTTTAGGCTAAAATTTGAGGATTTTTTTAAATATGTGTTCTATTAGAATTACAATTCTTGTTTTTTATTATAGGATTATAATGTTTTCATTTTTAAATTTGGACCATGGTCAAAATGTTTGTTTGTGTATTTGCATTAATATCTAGATACGTTTAAATACTAAATTAATCAAATTACTAAAATAAAATTTTTGGCAGAAAAACACGTTTCCACATTTTTGGCGGGAAAATGTGTTTTCGCATTTTTGGCCGAAAAAAGCGTTTCCGCGTTTATTGCGAAAACAAGTTTTTAACATAAAACAGTTTTTCACGTTTTTGGTGAGAAAACAAGTTTTCGCGTTTTTGGTGGGAAAACATATTTTCGCTTTTTTGGTGGATAAACAGGTTTTCGCGTTTTTGGTGGGAAAATGCGTTTTGGCGGAAAAATGTGTTTTCACATTTTTGGCGAGAAAATGCGTTTTCGCCTTTTGTGGCGGGAAAATATGTTTTTGGCGGGAAAACGGGTTTCCGCGTTTTTGGCGGAAAACCGTGTTTTTGTATTTTTGGCGGAAAAACGCGGAAACGCGTTTTTGGCGAGAAAACGGTTTTCACGTTTTTGCATGGAAAACACATTTTCGTGTTTTTGCGAGGAAAATGCGGAAACACGTTTTTGATGGGAAAATGCTTTTACTTGTTTGTGGTGAGAAAAAATGTTTTCGCGTTTTTTGGCGGGAAAATGCTTTTTGTATTTTTTACAATAAAATATAGTTTTACATTTTTGAAAAAAACACAGATTTTTCGTCTTCTTTTGCGGGAAAACAAGTTTTTTTTTTTTTTGTCAAAAACATATTTTTACGTTTTTTGTGAGAAATACATTTATGTGTTTTTAACGAAAAAACTTGTTATGCATTTTTGTTTATGTTTAAAATTGTTAAAACTTTATAAAATTTATAGTATAACTTGTTATTATAAATTTATTAAGTTGATTATAATTACAAAAATTTGAATTATAAACAAACTAAAATTATGTCCAATGGACACCCATGGACAGCCCATTTAATATTGACATTTGTGGTTTTGGGTATTAATGGGTTTGGACTATATCGGTCACTGTAAAAATTTGTCCATAATCCGAGTGGACAAAAATGGACGGGCCAAAATGGACATGGACAACTCATTTGACAGTCCTACCTGAGATATAATCATTTTACGTTATATGATTTGTAGATGGTTCATGGAAATATGGAAATATGATATCTATATTAGTGAAGTCGGTTGGGTTGTACAACTATAGGATAGAGAAACAAACATTATAAAATTGATAAGGTTATGCTAGGGCATTTTCCCTTTATCTTGAGCTTCAAAGCCTTTTGTGGTCTATGAGATTGGACCGTTACCAGGAAAATTACTGTAGAGGACATTCTGGACGGTCTCCCATTCATGTCTTCTATGCCAGTTTGCTCCTCTTCAACTCGGTTACAACCTTACAGGAGAGTTACCTCTCAATTTGGTTAAGACATTCAACCATTGGATCACTATTGGACATCGTATTTCACAAGATGGGAAAGTTTTCTTTTTCACCACAAATCGTTCATAGCCGATACTTTGTCACTTATGTACTTTTCATGTTGTCTTCCATACAAGGTACGACTTGTCATTCTCGGAAACATGCAAATCGAGGGTCAAGATTATAGAGAAACATTCGCACCGGTTGCCAAAATGGGTACGGTACGACTCTTGCTCCAAGTTTCCAGTGCAAACGGATGGTCAATTCATCATATGGACGTCTTCAATGCATTTCTTCACTACAAGAAATATGTCTTTCTTTAGCGGTCGAAAACGCCATTGTAGGATATCATAGCGGTTAATTAAACGCTCTGACAGCGCCCGTCATTATAGGTCGAACATTTTAGATAGCGGATTTAATATATGCTATAATTATCGAATTTATGATAGCGTTGTTCAAGATGCAATTGTTTATTTTTATAATAGCGTCATATATTTGTTATTAAAAGTTTTTAATAATAGCTTTAGTTTTTATATTCAATAGCGTTGAATTTGTATTATAATTGGATTGCATTTATAGCAATTTGTTTTACAATGATAGCAAACTATTTGTGTTATTATTGTATGTAATTATAAAATACTAGTTTCTCTGCCCGCGCGATGCGCGGGTTATTGTTTTCAATTTTACTCCAA
>OVBE01008978.1:0-16542 GCA_900406425.1 Iberis pinnata | reverse complement strand
TTATGTAACGCCCCAGAAACTTTTCAACGTTGTATGATGTCTATTTTCTCTGACTTGTTTGAAAACGTGGTTAAAGTCTTTATGGATGATTTCTCTGTATACGGCTCTTTGTTTGATGCTTGTTTGTCTAATTTGTGTAGAGTTCTGGAGAGATGCGAGGAAACTCATCTCGTGCTAAATTGGGAAAAATGCCATTTTATGGTAAGAGATGGGATAGTTCTTGGGCATCAGATTTCTGAAGACGGGATTGAGGTCGATAGGGCGAAGATTGATGTTATGACAAGTCTTGCACCACCAAACTCGGTCAAAGGGATAAGGAGTTTCTTAGGACATGTCGGTTTTTACCGGCGATTCATAAAAGATTTCTCAAAAGTGGCTAAGCCACTAACTAGGCTCTTGTGCAAAGACATTGACTTCAACTTTGATGATGAATGTCTTGAAGCTTTCAACAAGATCAAGAAAGAGCTGATAAGTGCCTCAATTGTCCAACCGCCAGATTGAGATTTGCCATTCGAGATCATGTACGATGCTAGTGACTATGCAGTTGGAGCGGTCTTGGGTCAAAGAAAAGATAAGAAGCTTCATGTCATCTATTATGCAAGCAAGACATTAGATGATTCCCAAGTCAAGTATGCAACAACTGAAAAGGAATTGTTCGCGATAGTCTTTGCATTTGAAAGTTTTAGATCTTACTTAGTAGGCTCTAAGGTGGTTGTCTACACCGATCATACCGTCTTAAGACACTTTCTAGCTAAGAAAGATGCTAAACCGAGACTTCTAAGATTGATCTTATTGCTACAAGTGTTTGATCTTGAGATAAAAGACAAAAAAGACATTGAGAATGGAGTAGCCGATCATCTTTCAAGATTGAGGATTGAAGACAAGATTCCTATTGACGACTCACTTCTAGAAGAACAATTGATGTCTCTTGCACCGTAAATCAACGGTTTGAACAAGACCAAAGTTCCGGGATACACGTTAGGAGAAGCATCCGTTTCGAGATGGAACGAACCATGGTATGCCAACATAGTCAATTACTTGGTTTGTGACGCTTTGCCTCTCGATGTGAATGACTATCAAAAGAAGAAGTTCTTAAAAGAAGTCACTAGATACTATTGGGATGAGCCCTACCTCTACACTCTCAACAAGGACGGTCTTTATAGGAGATGTGTTGTCGAACAAGAAGTTGAGGGGATCCTCCTTCATTGTCACGGGTCTTCATATGGTGGATATTTTGCTACTTTCAAAACAGTCTCTAACGTTATGCAAGAGGGATTTTGGTGGCCGATCATGTTCAAAGATGCTCACAACTTCATCTTGAGGTGTGACACTTGTCAAAGGACGGGAAACATTGGCAAAAGGAATGAAATGCCACAAAATCCAATTATGGAAGTGGAGATATTCGATGTGTGGGGAATAGACTTCATGGGACCATTTTCTTATTCTTATGGGAATAGTTACATCTTGGTAGCGGTTGATTATGTTTCAAAATGGGTGGAAGCCATAGCAAGTCCAACCAATGATGCTAAGGTAGTCTTGAAGATGTTTAAGAGCATAATTTTCCCAAGATTTGGAGTCCCAAAAGTTGTTATTAGTGATGGAGGGTCACACTTGATTAATAACGTGTTTGAAAGCTTATTGAGAAAGCATTGGGTTGAGCACAAGGTAGCCACACCTTACCATCCTCAAAAAAGTGGCCAAGTCGAAGTCTCCAATAAGAAAATTAAGACGATTCTTGAGAAGACGGTTGGCACAACTAGGAAGGATTGGTCTATCAAGCTAGATGACGCCTTGTGGGCTTATAGAACCGCATTCAAGAATCCATTAGGCACAACTCCATTCAACCTTCTCTATGGAAAGGCTTGCCATCTTCCAGTTGAGTTAGAGTACAAAGCTATGTGGGCAGTTAAGTTGCTGAATTTTGACATCAAGAGTGCCAATGAGAAGAGAGAGTTTCAACTTGGTGAGTTGGATGAAATTAGGTTTGAAGCCTATGAGAATGCTAAAATCTACAAGGAGAGGACAAAGGCTTTCCATGATAAGAAAATCATCACCAAGGAGTTAGAGGTTGATGATTTGGTATTGCTATACAATTCAAGGATGAAGCTCTTTCCTAGAAAGCTAAAATCAAGATGGTCAGGTCCTTTTACTGTTAAGGAAATTCGTCCCTATGGTGCAATTGTTCTTCTCGGGAAAGACGGAAGAGAGTTTACTGTGAATGGGCAGAGAGTAAAGCGATACTTGGCAAGTGAAGTTGTCAAGGAAAGAGATTCAATGTCTCTTTCCGAACCTCCTCAAGCTTAAAAGAAAGGCGAGTCAAGCTTAGTGACTTAAAACAAGCGCACTTGAGAGGCAATCTCATGATTATCCCTTGTACATATCCTTTTTATCTTCAAGTTTTTGCATTTATTTTGGCATGTTTTTGGGTTTACTAACATTTTGGGAAGCTTAGGTGTTAAATGATGAATATTTGGAAAAAATTTCAAGAAATTCAGACCATACCGGTTTGGAGTATCGTTTTATATAAACCGGTACAACATTTTTTAGAAGTTGATACCGGTATGGAGTACTGGTTTTATCCAAACCGGTATGAGCTAAAATTTTTGGCAGAAGCTTAGCAGCGGTCTGGAGTACCGATTTGTTCAAACCGATACGAGCTGAAAATTGGATAGACACTTAGCAGCGGTCTGTAGTACTGGTTTGATCAAACTGGTACCAAAGAGTAAGTGGGGGTATCGGTTTAAGATACCAGTTTAGCGGATCGGTACACACGTTAAAACTGATATACCGGTTTAACGTATCGGTCTGCATAAACCGGTATGACTCGATAAACCTCATTAAACCCGACAAAAACCCTTCTTCTTCCTTTTCTTTTAACAATTTGCGATTTCCATTCTCCCAAAACTAAAATTTCGATTTCTCCTCCGTTTTTCAACTGATTTCCGTGATTCTTTTTGCTATTGACCGGATTTCTCCCGCTCATTCCATTTCTTCTCTACATTTTTAACCAATTAATCCCAAAGGTATGTATTTTGAACCCCAAATTCGCGAAACACTATTCACCCGAAAATAGAACTTGAAATTTCTTTGATTTTAAGGTTGAATATGCATGATCAGGCTTAGAAACTTATTGGGAATCAACAACATTTCCTTTTTATTGATTGATTGAGCATCAATTTGATGATTTTGCAAAAATTAGGAATCAGGGTTCTTGAGCAATTTTGGATTAAGTTTGGGGGAAATTGGTTGTTTAAGAATTGAATATGGTTTGGTATGATTGGAATCACAATATGCAATTGATTGAATCGAGATTATGTGCGGATTTGATAAATTTTCATTAATTTCGACATTCATTCATGAACTTTATCTTCAATTGCACGAATGGGATTCAAGAGTTTGTGGAGAATTTTAACTAATCCCTCTTCTTTTGTAGGATTCACTCATGGCTCCCAAGAAGAAGTTAACCAAAGAAGAAAAGCAAAAGGGGATTATGACCGATGATGGCAGCAAAAAGAGAGCGCGATCGGGTAATGTGCCTAGTACCGGAGGTATCACCATAAATGAACCTACGGGAAGGAATTCCAGGACCAGCCGTAATGCCGCACAAAACGAGGAAACTGCTCCACACCAACAATCGCCCCTCCCCCGGTCCCTATGGAAAGATAACCTCAGAGACTACCTACATAGACCGAGCATTATAAAGCTCTAATGGAAGTAGAATTCGTCGAGTCGATTTTTCCAGATCCGTCTACATTGAAGACCCTTGGGATTTATGATGAAGTTGATGCTGTCTTGAAAGGGATGGGGATTGGAAGTGTCCTGAACATGTGCTTTGAGGGATACCAAGAACTCACATGCATGTTCCTCGCCACATTCTAGTATTTTACCTACAAAGGTGATAGACTGCACCAAACAGGAGGAGGAAGACTCGAATTCCGTGACCTTAACGGAAGACTCCAGTCATTGGGCTTTGATTAGTTATCCAAGATTTACAGTTTCGCTTCCCAAGGACAACCTGCCCTTGAGAGAGCATTTGGAGAAGCGGATTTGATATGGAGATATGTTGGCACGGGAGCATTTTTAGCAGGAAGGACCAAGGCCCCAAACCTTCGCCATCCCGCTCTGCGGTACATTCTTAAGCTCATTTCTCGTTCTTTTTTCTGCAGACGAGAGGGTGGAAGTATTATGGAATCCGAACTGGGATTTTTACGATTAGGCTTAGCATTAGTTATTCACTAGGAATTGGATAATAACGAACTATTCCCGCACTTAGAGGAGTGTAGACCAAGCCTGTTGCTATTGTTTTTGAGCCATCTATATCACCTTCAGACTTGGGGTTGGACTCGTAAGGACAAGACACCTCAATTGAGCATTGGAGGATGGATAATCCTAATCCTAAAGGCCGTCAACATCGAGCTCCCACACCTACACACTCCCCCAAAGCGAATGGACCTCAAATATCTAAAAAAATGCTTATATTGGTTGGGAAAGTGAAAGAAGAATCATCGGTCACGTACGCTTATCGGTACATGGACACCAACAGAAGTAAAGCAACATTCTACCTTCCTAACACAGACTTCACTTCTTTCTCGTGCCAAGGCAACGTCCGATTCCAACCGGAACCGATTCCCGAACCTCCCTTTCCAACAACGGTAGAACCAATAAGACAACCCCGTCAATCCGCTTCAACAACGGAAACTTCTCACGATCCGAACGCTATATATGGATGTGCTAGATATTGTCCCAAACCTTCCTCAATGCCGTATCAACCCGGGTATATGAAAAACCTCTATTTAGGACAAAAGAAACTAACCCGATGGAACTTGTTCCAAGACAGAACAACGAGGAAGTTAATCAAGCAAGTGAAGAAGCTTACATCCATCATTATGAAGGGAACAACGTGTAGAGGGTGTGGTTCTGACGTGCGTTTTGATTAAGAACCGCTACCGTAACAACCCGAAGTTGATGTTAATGAGGGTATGGACTTAGATGATGGCGCCTCTTGGAGACACTCTTACCATGGAGGTGATGGCTCAAGCCATTCAACCACTCATCAACCACGGAGTTCGGTAGATGCACCAAGACGACAAAGGAATAGACGGAGAATGCCGACACCACCACCTCCCAAAACGGAAAACAAGTCCCCGGGTTTCTCATATGACGAGGAACCATATGATCCAATGTTCAATTACTATTGAGGTACCGCTTCTTCACCTTTGTAAATACATTTGCATTTAGTTTTTATTTTATTTTTGTCCTTTTTCCGTATTTTTATCACACAAGGGACCATGTGATTTAAGTTTTGGGGAGGGACCATAGCTAACTTAGTTTTGATTTTTGTTCTTATCATGCATTGCATTGTATATAGTTATGGTTTATAAAAATCCCTAAAAACCAAAAAAATCGAAAAATTTCAACAAAAAATTGCATTTAGCTTTATCATTTGCTTCTTCTTTGTTTGCATTTAGGTTGCATCATTTGCATAGGAAGTCTATGATGAATTGGCCTTGTAAGTATGCTTCTTCGCTAGTTGGTATCATTGCCCAAGTTATTAGTTGTCTATTGCTAGCTAGTCGTTTCCGAACTAAGATTGAACCTTGCTTGGAATATGAAATTGTGTGATCTTTACCTTTCGGAAGCATGTTTTGATTTGAAGTTCATCTCTATCTATTAGAACCTTAATTTGATTGTTAATTATCATGTCTATGCATTGGATTTGGACTTATGGATAGAATATACATACTTGGACTATCTTATCCCATTTTACCACTCTTGTTAGTCCAAGTAGATTTCCCACCTTGAACCAACTTTCTTTCAAGCCACAAATTGATTTTTGAGTGGTAAGAATTTTATGAAAAGAGCTTGGTAGAAAGTGTTAGGTTTGAACTGACAAATATTGGATTTCATGTAGTTCTAGTTCACGACTTTTGGACTAGATATGCTTAGGTTCGGAATCAATACGGGAAANGCTTAGGTTCGGAATCAACACGGGAATGATTTGGGATATATGGGATTTAGATTGCCGATTTGGTCATAGCTCGAAAAAGGGAAAGGAATGTTCTAAGAGGATTAGGAGGGGATCAAAGAAAGAAGAATGCAATGGAAATTCCTAGTAAAGGATTGGGAAAAGAAGGAGTAATAAAAGGGTACGGCTTAGCGTAAAAGCTATTGGAGTTGTAAAAGAAACAAATGCCGAAAAGGAAAGAAAAAAATGGAAAAAGAAGAATAAGAAGCCTTAAGCCCTTAGAAGTGGTAAGACTACCAATCCGCTAGGTTAGCAAAAGGATTAAATCCTCCTCCTAAGTCATTGATTGATAAGAGTTTGAATGAAAATGGTAGAGAACTAGGATGGGTATCTCCGGGCTAAAAGGGTAGATTAGGATTCTTCTCCATGTTTTTAAATGCAAAGCTTTAGGCTTTTTGGGTTATGGGTAGATGGAATCATATTCTTGTATACATCCAAGTGTTCTCACCTTTAGCATTTTACTAAAGCTCTTTTCCTTTTTGAGTGAACCTTGTTTTGAAATGGAAAAACCGCGGCAAAAAGAGATCATTTTTATCTCTTAACCCAGTCCCTAGACCAAATAAGTCCATTGATGGTGTATAGCTTGATTCATGGTTCCTATTTAATGAATGTTAAAGAGATGAATGAATTTGAATGCATGTGGAAGTTGAGATCGATCTCGATTAAGTTGTGATGAGTAAGGCTAAGATTTTTAAGTAGGAATAGATTGGTTCGCACTTTAGAACTAGTAACTTCGACAATGATATCACATACTCTAGCAGCATATTTTGGTTCCGAGATTTTCACCTTCACACCTCTCTTCCTTACTGTCCTTTGTAGTTTGCTTGCGGACAAGCAAAGGATAAATTTGGGGGAGTTAATATACTTATATTTTAGCATATTTATAGCTTTGTTTTGCATCCATTTATGTTAGATTCATGATCATTTAGGTTAGTTATTGTGCATTTGCATATGCATTTCATTATTTCAGGTGTTAGAAGTGGAAAACCGAGTTTATGATCAAACAAGCTTAAAATGGAACAAAAAGGTGGAGTTTTGGAGCTGTAGCGGTTTATGGTACCGGTTTGGAAGTCGGTATGGACGATATAAAGCTGTAGCAGTTTATGGTACCAGTTTGATTAAACCGGTACCGGCGTAAAGAGGAAGTATGGGTATGCTATACCGGTTTGCACAAACCGGTATAAGGTGAATCAAGTTTCCAGAGACTTAGAAGTGGGGAAACATATCGGTTTGGACAAATCGATACAAAAGAATAAAATCAATATCGGCATGTCATACCAGTTTTCCCAAACCGGTATCGACCTGAAAAAGCAAAAGGTCAACCTTGGACTTTTCCTATTGTAGTAAAAACTCATTTTGTCTTTTAGTTAACCCAATGGTTTTATGGGTTAACCCAGCTTTCTTTTGGAGACTATTTAAACTTTTAACGCTAATTTTTAGGGATATCTTATGTTTTAGTTTGTTTTATGCTTTTGGGAAGAAAAACCTTTGTAACCTCCTTTGATTCTCATCTTCAATCAAGTTTATTTTGTTTATCTTTGATTTTTTTTCTTCTTACAAATCTATTTCTATCTATGGATAAACACATTTCTATTCTTGGAATTTGTGTTCATTTAATGGATAGTGAGTAGTTACCTTTAAGCAAATGGCTAGGTAGATTAGGTTGATTAGGGAATGAATCATGATGTTTAAGGCTTAGATTTTATTGATCCTCATGTTGATGATGTTCTTAATGCTAGATTTAACTTGATCACTTGAATCTAGATCATAGGTTGAGTTGTGCCCGGAAGGTGTTTGATAAAATGTTGGAACCAACATTTGCATGCTATATGAGGCCTAACCAAAGGGATTTATGTTAGTTAGTTTAGTGGTTTGTTATGGATCAGAGTTTAATGCTTCTTGGTTATGTAATCATTCAAGGGATTGTTTTAGTTGCATGATCTAGGAATGGATTATTACCATGAGAATGAATTAGTCTAGGAATGGAATCTTAGACCAATGATTAGCTAGATAGTTGTATTGAACATCATGAGGAGTTTCATAATTGATCAAATCAATAACCTATGCCTTTTGCTTAGCAATTTTATATTTGATTTTAAGCTTTTAAATTTTGTTGACTTTTCTATTTTCTGTTGACTTTTGTTCTTTTGATTAGTTTATGAATGTTTAAGATGTTTAAAACCTCAATTCTCTTATTAGCTTAGACTAAATGAAATTCACATAGAATTAGTGTGTAAACCCTCCTGAATTTGGATTGATTCCTTAAGTACTACAATGACATGAGTAGACTTAAGGCATTTGTTAAGATAAGATTCTCAAAAGTCTTGTTTATCAGTGTCACACTTTTAAAAAATCATGTGAGTGAGCTATTTGGCGGTATCACTCACACTAGAAAGAAATTAAAAATTTTGACCTACAACTCTTTTTATTTAAAAAACAAACTCATTTTAGATAATGAAATATTACCTCCGTTTCTGAAAGGAGGATGTTTTGGAGTTTTTACGTAGATTAAGGAAATCAACATTTACTTTACTTTATGCTTTTCTTTTAAAGTGTTTTCACCTAAAACATCATCCTTTTAGAAACAAAATTAAATTTTAAAACACCCTCCTTTTAATAACGGAGTAGTATTAATTAAAGAGGACCTAAATGTGACAAAAAAAAAATGACCTAATAGAACTTTTTAAAATGTTGGTTTAATGAATAATGTACTTTGTAAATCTGTAAAACTAGTGACAAAAAAGTAAATCTTTAAAATCAATAATTAAAGGTCTCTAAAAATAAATCTCTAACTGTAATAACAACGATAGGTGTAATAATTATCAGTTATATTATTAATTTCTATATCGGTTGAGGAAAGTATTGATGTAGGAATATTAAAATGGTGACCAACTTGTATAATCGTGATACTCTCGGTACTTAAAAGTTTGTAGTCATTGATAAATCCAAACCCTAATTAAGTATGCGCCACATATCATTAGTCAATAATCTCTTCTCGTTCTTCTCATTACCCCTTACTAGCTCATTTTAAAATTGTTAAAATGTACTAAGAAGAACGATGATATTGTTACATATCTAAATACATAAAATAAATTCGACAATCGAATTATAACAAAAATAAAATCCAAAAAAAAACTGACAAAAAAATTAATTGAAAATTATTTTTAATGACTGAATTTGGTAAAAAAAAGTTAAAAATGACAACAGCACAAAGAAAATTGTGGAAAAATGTTACGTCTAAACAAAATAAACGAAAATGCTAGAATTAGTACAATTACTTTTTTTTTTGTTTAGTGAAACTTTAAGGAAAATTATGTAGTCCTTGTCCCTTAAGTTTTTGGCACTTATGAAATTGATGAAACTTGATAATATTGTTTTTAAAAAAATATCTCATATATTGCGAAAGAAAATTGTTTAAAACAACATAGAAGTATAGAGCCGTATGACTTTCTTTTCACGAGTCTTATCTTAATATAAGATAAAATTGGACCCACTTTGTATCTTTTATTCTTTTTTACGTCTTGCTAATTTAATCTCATATACTACCAAAGAATTTCATGCAATAGCTATCAATATAATTTGTGTCTACTAAGTACAATCGCCTTAACAAAGTGGCCTTTTCCAGTTATTTAGACCCATATTATACTATATTGTAGTTCAACTAAATATTCAAATATTAATTATGTAATTTATCAATAATTATTTACCCAAAAGTCTATATATTTATCTAAATTACTATATGGAACCAAAAGATGGAAAATAAACTAAATACATAAATAATGATTATTTTTGTATAATATATATTTTAAATGACATATTTATTAATAAAAAAGGCATTTACAAATTACAATGAAACACATAAAGCTAAATCACCGAAATGAATATTTTAATCTAAGAGTAGGTGCTAATTAACTGGTAAGACTTGTAGAGAAAATATTTTGGGATGAAAAACGTAAACTTGTTAATATATAGAGCATCGATCTTCTACTAAGTTAATAAAAACAGTACGTTATTATACATGGTCCACCTTTTTACCATCTTATATATTATTAACACTAAATAGACATGCCAAAGTTTTGCTTGGTGGAGAACAAGAAAATAATAACACCTAAACTTAGGATAGAGATGATGAAAGTGAATAGAAATGGATAGAAACTTAAAAAAAAAAAAAAAAAAAAAACAACCGGCAACATGATGAAGAAACTACTTTCTTTTGTTATGTTGTGTCACTCTCTCACTTCCATTGGATTCCATTAAAATTTTTGCGTTAATCTCGAACCTACCCACCTTTTTTTCCGAGTGAATTAATTTAACTAATTATATTATGAATTAATGGGTTTGTAAATTTTACAAAATAACTTAACCTCAAGATTGTTATAAAATAGCTTCTTAGATATTTCTTTACATTTACTCATGCATATAAACGACAAAATTAGATTAATAATATATACGCAAGCAAAAAATTATCTATGAATAAATGTTTAAACCAGAATATAATGTTTGGATGAGTATGACATGCAAGAACCACAAATTAGTTACAGATGGTATATATATATAGGGACCGTAAAACCGCATCGATTTAAAAACCGAGTTTAAAACGTTGAGTAATCTTAAAGCAAACGAAGTCGAGTATAAACTCTTTCCTTAGTTCTAATAAGACGGCTTACCGCATTTCATAATCACATGACACAACCGTTATTTTTCTTTGTTAAGCTTTACTCTTAACAAAGCCTATCGACCTTAGTATTATGCGAATACTCTCGAGACATTGAAAGTAGGGTATTTATTGGAACTGTTTGTTTTTGTGTTTGTATTTTTCTCTTTAGTCAATTTCGAAAACCGTGTTTTCTGATAATAATTTGAGAAGTGGATGAAGAAAAATGAATAAGGGAGGCTCTATCCATAGGAGGCGAAAAGGCATCACGTGAAAAGACGTGAACTTTGATCAAGACACCTTTTCACATGAAAAAGTGTGACCTTTGGTGAAAAGACATACCCCTTCGTTGCACATTTTCAATTGGTGTTCATTTGGCCAACAGTTGCAACTGTTCGCTTGGTGACTTTTCACATGTAAGCTACTTCACTCCTTAATTCACTAAGCTTGAGTGTTAACTAACCAATCCATCCAGCTAGGTTAGTACTCATTCAGCTCATTGAGCTTGGTGGAGCTGCCATTTTACTCACCTAGCTGAGTTAGCTAGTCTTTCCAGCTAGTTTAGTTCACTTAGTTATTCACCTAGATGAACTAGCTTGTTCAGCTCATTTAGCTGTCTAATTTATCATTCAAATTTACTTCAGTTTTGGCAAAAGCCATTTTATCAAAAATGAGTTCCAACAATCCCCCACATGAATATAAATTATCCTAAACATATGATGACTCTAAGGAATCGAAAGAATATACTAACTAGATTCCCTAAGAACCTAGACAGAGGACTTTTCGAAGAGCATTGCGAATAATCACTGCATCTGAGTTGGTAGCATTTTCAGCCTTGAACTAGTCATAGATAATACATGTCGGATTTACTCGGCCAGGGAGTGAACGCGATGTCTTGAACCCCCCAGACTTTGATGTAAACCTAGACAACATGTATAACACATTTGCATTTTCTCTCAGAACTAAGTTCTCTATTGTATTCATTTTGTTCCTGAACAAACCTGGTATCATGAGTGAACTTCGAGAGATAACCTTTCCTTCTCTCTCTTAGAATCGACCTTATTCACACTCATTTAAGTGATCTGCCATTAACCTTTACAAAAGTATCATGTAATACTCATCTCAGAAAGTTATGGAATCATTAAAAGCTATACTCTTAACCTTATCACTAACATGATTACACTATTTCATCATCAAACTTTTGAAGTTGGGAACTGAGTAGAGAAACTAGTCTCACAATTTTTGGTCAGATTAGTTTGAAGTTGTTGTCCCCTTGAATATATATTTTTGGATTTCTAATCAGTTAGGTAGGGTTACCATCAAACTTCATCTTTGTTCATAGACTTTTAAACTCATTCCTCTTGATGATTTTTCTACTTGATCTCTTTAAAAGATAATATTACTCGATTTTAATGTCTTATAGTAGATATTTATACTTGCTATTTGGCATTATGCGAGTGTTTTCCTTGTATATTTGGCATATGTTCAGGATTCTAGGTGTTCGGGGACATTCTGGAGCAAAAATGATAAATTTCAGAAGATTTACGGTGAAAACGGACAACATGAAGACAGAGGGATCAATCCATATGAAGAATGATTGTTCTATTCATGCACATGGGAAGAGATCGATCCATCCGAATCTTTTGGAAACTTACGTAAAGACCGACCGATCGATTTCTCTTTAGATCGATCGATCTTAAATAAAGAACAAATCGATCAATTCCTAATCAGTTTAATCCATTCGTAATCAGATCGAACGATCCCTGTGGCCGAAGAAGAACGAAGTTTGCAAAAATTACGAAATTTCCCTCAAGACTTATTAAAATTTTTCTTTATTGTTTTTTTTCCTTTGGAACTATAAAAGCCTTAGGCTTAATTTTATTTTCTTTTTACGTAAACTTTAGATTTTAGAGTTTTTACAGAGAGACGAATTTCTACTTGTATTTGGAGAAGAATTCTGAACTCTTTTTTTTAATATATTGATTTGATTTTTTTAATGTGCTTTCTTCAACAATGCATTTTGATAGCTTAGCTATGTCTGAGTAGTCGCACTGTTAGGTTTTAGGGGTTTTCCAGGGAAACCAGGTTTGATAGTTGGGATGTTAGCATAATGGATTGAATTTGTTAGGTTCTTAGTCTAGATTTGTTCTTAATTCTTGAATTAAACTGGTCATTTAGTTCATGTTATTAGATTATTAAACGCAAAGAGATTTGATTTAAAGATCTGACCTAGTCTAGATGAGTAGATGTTCTTGCTTGCGAGAGTATTGTCATGAATGTTTATGAACAATTGAATCTGAACTTAATGCTTGATTGAATTATTAGACATGTGAGAGTTTATTTCTGATAATTCAAACATAGGGCTTAATACTCCGAGAGGAGATTAATCTAGTTATATTTTCATGTTGAGAAGTATTTTCATTATTAAATCATTCATTTTAATCTCATTTTCAAACATGACTACATGTGGAATTCCCTATTGTCTGACGCCTTAGTTTATTGATCTATATTCGTTTTAATTTACCGTTATTGCTTAGATCATAGTTACAACCACTTATTTTATTTGTCTTAGCTAGAATCAATATTAAATTGAAAGACGTAATGTTTGGTCCTTGTGGAATTCGACCATATTCTATACTAATTAGATGTGTTCTCTGCAATGTAGATTTATGATTAAAATCCTAAGTCTATCAGATTTTTGGCGCCATTGGATCGATCATTCTTCATATGGATCGATCCATCCGTTTTTATATTGTCCGTTTTCACATGAATTCTTCTGAAATCTATCCTTTTTGCTCCATAACATCCCGAACACCTAGAATCCTGAAAATATGCCAAATATACAAGGAAAATACTCGGATAATACCAAATAGCAAGCATAAATACCCACTATAAGACCTTAAAACCGAGTAATCTCAACTCCCCCAAACTTAGCTCTTTGCTTGTCCTCAAGTAAAGCAAAAATAAAATCCAGAAAAGAGGTTTGAAATAGGACCACACATGAAATCTCAGAATCTTAGCAACCCCAAGTTCATACATCAAAAACTAAAAGACACTAATCCTAGACAACCAATGCAAATAGACTGTTTACTTGTTCTTAACAATATGCCCATACTCTAAATCCCAAATCAATCAAACTAAAGGTGTCAAAACGGGATAAAACCCGCGGGTTAGGTCCAACCCGGACTGTTACGGGGTGGGCTTGGACAAAAAAAATTATGTCCATGAAAAGGCGGGCCTCAGGGGTTGACCTATCACAGACCACGGATTTGACAGGTTTTTGTCTGCGGGTTGGCGGGTTGGTTCACGGACAACTAGTTTAAACAAAAAGTAATTAAATTATAAATAATCTTATGTATTTAATAAATAATAATTTGTCTAATAAAAAAAATAAAATTCAATGTATAAAATTAAAATACTTATAAAAATATATCTAAATTATTTTTCCCTTAGTTAAATTAAAAATTCATACATTTTTATTTTAATTGTTACATAATCTAACTATAAATATAGTGACCGCGGGCCAACCCGCTAAACAACAAAATCTACGAGCGCGAGCTTGGACAATATATAAGTTGTCCACGGGTTTTGCTGGTCAACCCGCCACGGGTCAAAAAAATTATACCCGTTGCGGAACGGGCCAAATGGACGTGGGCCGACCCGTTTGACATCCCTAAATCAAATCATCAAATCATTTCAACTAGCTCTGTAAATTCAATTAAGTATAGATGAATGCATTCTTACCTAAGGGTTATCGATCAATGCGCTTTAAATACATTTTCTATCAAAGTACCCATACCAAACAGAGCATCAATCAACTTATGGTCTAGACCCTTTTCCCCCTTTTCTTACTTTTTTTCTTTTCTTACTGCTTCTATTTTTTTTTTATTCGCATTTCTGCGCTTTTGTATTTTCATATTCTTTTTTAGCAGCCGATTTTATTGGATGATGAACGGACTTCAAGGTTCGTTGTTCAATCATTTTTGTTTTACGGTTTTTCTTTTTATTGAAGAGAAGGAGAGAAAGGATCCTGATTATATTGAAAGAACTTGTCGATTTAACAAAGAACTAAAGAGCAAGGTACCTAGCTTTCAAAGTATAACCAACACCATAAGAAAGAGAATATAATATCAATTTAAGTCATTAAAAAAAAGAGCTAGTATCAAATCATCACAAACCTTTAGTGAACGGATCAACTAGGTTGTCAGCAGATTTGATAAACGCTATCATGAGTATTCCTGTTGAGATCAAGTCTCTAGTGGTCTTATGTTGTTGTCTTATGTGACAAAAATTTCCATTGTACAACGTACTTTGTGCCAGAGATAGCCGATTGACTATCACAGTGTAGACGTAATGTGGGCACTGGTTTTTCCCACATGGGAATATCTTCCAAAAAGTTTGAAGCCACTATGCTTCCTGAGCAGTAACTTTTTCCAGGCACCCCCACACTTTGGGTATTTTCATGATGGTACTATACCTTTCCAGAGTTCATAAGGCGTAGTGCTATATAGCTTATTTGGTATTTTGTTGAGTATACTATTCATAGTAAGCAAGGCTTCCCCCCCCCCCCATTGACTGGGGTATCCTTGATTCATGCAACATTGCATTCATCATTTCTTTTAAATTGCGGTTTTAAACTCGCACCTTTTCGAGCTCGTACTTGACTCGTACCTCTTCAAGCCCGCATACGACTCAAAACTCTTCGAGCACGCATACGTCTCGCACCTCTTCGAGCCTGCATACAACTCACACCTCTTCGAGCCCGTACTTGGTTTGCACCCTCTCAGACTCTTCCTTGGTTAACACTTTTTTGGACCAGTCCTTGGTTCGCACCCGTTTGGACACGTGCTTGGTTCGCACCCTTTCAGACTCATCCTTGGTTTGCACCCTTTTGGACCCGTTCTTGGTTCACATCCTTTCAGAATCGTCGATGGTTCGTACCCTTTTGTAATTATCCTTGGTTCGCACCTTTTCAGACTTATCCTAGGTTTGCACCCTTTTAAATCCTTCCTAGGTTCGCACCCTTTTGAACCGTCCTAGGTTTGCATGTTTTCGGACCCGTCCTTGGTTTTCACCTTCTCGGACCCGTCCTAGGTTCACACCCTTTCATACCTGTTATAAGTTTGCACCCTTTCGGACTCGTCCTTGGTTCGCACCCTTTCGGACACGTCCTATGTTCACACCCTTTCGGACCCATCCTAGGTTCGCACCCTTTCGGACCCGTCCTAGGTTCGCACCCTTTCGGACTAATCCTAGGTTTGCACCTTTTTGAACTCGTCCTAGGTTCGTGATAGTAGGCTTTTGAGGTCCATTTGGGTATCAATCACCCATCATTGTAGTATAGATGTGTGTGTCAATCCATAATGGAAATGCGCTAAGCAATACGGAGGTAATAGATGCTTTAAAGTCAAGGTAAGTGCTAAAAAGGTTTGTTGCTAAAGGTCCTAAGTGAAAATGAACATAAAAAGCATAAAGACATAAAGAAGCATAAAACACTTAAATGCAAAACATAATAAAAGCAAGAAAGGGTGAAAGGTGCAAGCAATGTAAAGCAGTTCTTGAGGACATAGGGTAATTGACTAAGGATCTATCCTGGGTTACCTAAGAACCTAACATACCTCATACAATGAGATAACCCCTAGACAGTAGCTACATATGCAATCAATTCCAATTCTTTGGCAACCAATCTCAAGCAAAGCAATCACATACTCAACTACCATCATAGACAGTAACTACCTAGCAGGCATTAACAACTACTACTCTAGTCAAAAAGTTTACCAACATCTATTAACAAAGAAAGGAAAATGAATCTCTGAAGCCACCTTGGTCCGGTCACCTTCAATGACTCACCTTCCGGTGTTGA
>OVBE01008977.1:0-16543 GCA_900406425.1 Iberis pinnata | reverse complement strand
TATATTAATAATAAAAAAATAAAATTAAAATGTAGAAAATTTAAAAATATTTCCCCGCCTGTAAGACGGGTCAATTACTAGTAATGTATTATTAAAATATTATATGGTATATTTATAAAATAAAATTTATATCAAATAGTTTTGTGATTCATCATATCATATATTTGAAAAAAAAATTTGATGAAATGTAAAATGAATTGAGAAAGATAAAGAGTATGTTATTTACAAGTGTTTAGACAAAGAAAGATGGTAAAGCATAGAAAGAATTGGGCGACCCGAAGAGCCTCGTTAAAACCATGGTTAGAAAATAGTGTGTGACAAAACTAATCATGAAAAAAAGAGTGCAATTCATGGTGGTCATAAGCCATGGATTGTGGCCTAGCGAAGAGATAGTCCACCTAGCTAGTGGGGTGGATCATAAACATGAGCGGAGAGGAGACTCGTGAGATGATGCTTAAGAAGGCGTGTAAGAGTGCTAAGAGATTTAGGAGGAGGGTTGTGGATCCCATCATTTCGTTCTAGCCAAAGGTAGTAGACGGATGACTGGAAGCATAGACGAAGACAGATGGAATCAAGAGATAGTTGTGTTTAGTGAGGTGAATACGGATGGTGGAGACGTTTGAGAGTTGTGTGCTAATTCGGAGTTGCACGGGCATCGGTGAGAGAGTTAGTAAACTCTATCCACATTAGGTATGAGTATGAGTAAGCATAGAACATGTGATATCTGGTTTCATCCGGTTCACCACAAAGTACACAAGGTTGGCAGATTTCGCACATCTTCATTCGAGAACCTATAGAAAGCTTATCATGGAGAGCTAACTAAGTTATGAAGCTGAACTTGGGGATAGATTGATGTATCCAGACGATGCGACTCCAAGGGGGCTTTGGTGCCTTATGCCGGAGTTAGTTCCAAGTGGCAAAGGCAGAAAAGGTGGGGCGGAAATCATCTATATCATGATGCCAAGTCAGAATATTGTCACCTGCATTTGGTTGCGGTACCTGCAAAGCATGAATAAACGCAGTTAGAGACTGAAATCTTGGGATGCGCTGACGTCAGAAGTAAATGCTTCCATTTCAGGTAGCTGTAGAAATAGAGGTTGTCAAAGGAATTTCAAGTTGTCTCATCTGTGCATCCCCTAAAACATCAATTAAGCGGCCCCGACCTATCCGGTCATCAAACCAGAACAAAGCCTTATGACTAGATTGAATGGAGAAGCGGAAAAAGTTGTACAATAGGACGGAGACTGAGTAGTTTGTGCCAGATCCACGATCCCTTAGAAGTGATAGGGATCTCCCAGAAACAACGGTTTCGTAAAAGGTAGGACTTAGTCCGAGTAGCCCATAATGAACCATTGGTAGAGAGTAAGCGCTAGATGAGAGAAAGACATAAAACTAGAGTCACATCATGGAGACTGTTAAGTCCCAAATCACCTTTAGCTTTAGAAGTACGCACGACCGACAAAGCCACCTTCACCGTATGGGAACCTGTTGAGGATCTAGTTCAAAGAAAGGAAGAGCAAAGAGAATCAATAGTTGTCAAACATTTTATGGGGAAAGGAACGACGGATAACCAGAAGTTAGTTAGGCTATGAATGACAGAGTTAATAAGTTGGAGACGTCCAACATATGATAAAGTAATAGAGGACCAGGAGAGTAGCCTAGAGCGAATACTATCTACCAGAGGTTCATAATGACGAGGTTGCATTGCTTTTGTTATTAGAGGTTGGCCAAGGTAACAGGTCGGTAATTTCCCTAGGGTGAAGCCATGTTGAGTGACCAGGTGCGTTGAAGTATTAGCGTGACCACCTAAGAACACAACAGATTTGGATCGATTAATATGTAAACCCAAAAGCAAACCAAAAGAATTCATAACCTGAACCACTCCTTCAAAGGAGCGGTATGAACCATCAGTGAAGACCTGAATATCGTCAGCAAAGCTGAGATGTTTTATCTTGATATCTTTACAGAGGGGATGGTATCCTAAGCGTGATTCTCGGCCAGCGCGATTGAGCATTATGGATAGTATGTTACTAGCTATAACATATAGGTATGGGGACAATGCACAGCCTTGGCGAATTCCCCAACAACTTCGAAAAATAACATACAAGATAGCCATGAATAGAGAGTGAGAACATAGCCGTGGATAGACAAACATATATCCAGTGAGTGAATTGTTCAGGAAGTTTAGCACACGAAGAAATATAGTAATGAAGTCCCAGCTTAGGGTGTCAAACGATTTTGAAATGTTAAGCTTTAAAATGCAGCAAGGCGCGCTCGATGAGTTGTGATAGTCTTTGACCAGTTCGGTGGCAAGTATAATGTTTTGCAGCAAGAGATGATCATTGATGAAGGCACTTTAGTTTAGGGCAACAATATACGGGAGGAGGACTTTCAAATGACTGGCTAGAATCTTGGAGATAATCTTTTAGGGGATATTGCAACATGAGATAGGATGATAATCTCATATTGTTGTTGGCAAATCTATCTTGGGGACAAGAGAAAGAGTGGTGGAGTTAACACTTTGAGGCAAAGCCATATATAAAGAAGGATTATACCTCAATGATCATATCAGGACCAATAATCGACCAAGCAGATCTGTAAAACTCCACCGGATAATCATTCGGACCTGGTGCCTTGTTTATAAGCATCATGAAAAGGACCTTGCAAATCTAATCCACTATGATCGGAGAGATTAGCCGAGCCTGTATAGCGTCCAAACTGCGGTAGGAAAGAAGCGATTCCACATTGTTGAAAAATGCGGCAGGTGGTGGATCTGGGATAATTTACAAAAAAAACACAGAAGTGACGAGTGGCTTCAGCTTGAATATCACCAGGATGAGATAGCGTTTGACTAATATATGTTATGAGAGCAGTAATGAAATTACAAGAAATGCAAGCCTTATTTGAGCGGTGAAACAATGATGTATTTCAGTCACCATGCTAGAGCCATGTAATTCTAGATTTTTGACGGTACAATTGTTCTTTAAGAGCCAAAAGACACTGCCATTCGTTAGTGGCGTCTTCAACATGCTTGAAAAAGACTGTATCAGGAGATGTTAGAGCCACATGCTGGAAAAATTGGAGGTGAGCCAAGGCAGTAGAAGTAGCATTGAAAAGATCAGTAAAGGCAGAGCGATTGAGATGCTTGAGCCCATATTTCAATGCTTTTAACTTCCTGTGGAAAGAGAGAAGCGCAAGCCAAGAGTGTTAGAGTGATGGAGTAGAAAGCCAAGAGTCACGAACCACGTTTAAGAAATCGGGATGTTGATTCCAAAAATTGAAGTATATGAATGGTCATGGATTTGGATTAGGCAGAGCAGCTTAAGGGGATAAGATGATGTGTTTACAAGCACAGTCGGAGATTCTCGAAGCTTCAAACTTAGCATGGGCTAAAGGAAAAGCTTGTGACCCAGCAGAGTTTATCAAAACGCATTTAAGGTTTTCTCCAATAGGATCGATAGAGCGATTATTCGACCAAGTGAAATGAGGTACCGAGGCTGCAATATCTTGCAAATCACAAACATGAACACAATGCTAAAAATCAGCCATGCTTCTTTGCCGAGGATGATACAATAACCCAAAAGAGTGATCGGAGGAAGCAAGGACCTCATTGTAGTCCCTATGAGGATCCGAGGAGCTTGAGCAATATAATAGTGAATGGAGATAATGTAAACCCAAAGACGAACACATTCTGCCATATAGTTGGATGCTTAAATGCTAGTAACAAAGTAGGAATGCCCAATTGGAAATGTGAGGTGAGTGGTGATAATTTGAGAGGAAGAATGAATGATGGAGAAGGAAATCAATGTGTGCCAAAGAAACCAGATCCGCCTCCTAAGAGATTGTGAGGATAGTTATGAGCTAATCCCTATCTCGGAGCCACAACATGAGCAATTGAATATGATGATCAATGGAAACCCTTGTTTCCAAGAGATAACCAAAGAGAAAATCTGAAGTTTGAACCCGGTTTTTAACGACATTGTGCTTGCAAGACTTATTAAAGCCCCTTGTGTTCATTGCAAAACCCGACATTATCATTGATACTTATGTGAGGAAGCTTTAAGATTTTTTTTTTATGGAGGACCAGTTTTCTTAACGTTGGCATGGTTGAAAATCTGTTTAGGCTTGGCTTTGACCCTAGACCGATGGATAGCGGACATATTGGAGATGTCAGGAAGAGTCTTGCCTTCTGAAATATGTTCTTCCTCTTTATTTTCTTCTAAGTCCTCTAAAATGTTTGTCAAGATTGCAAAACGAGATGAGGATATGTCTTGAGAATTGTTCTGGACCTGGTCTTGACAATTTGGGGAGGCTAGTCAATAACCAATAGTAACGGTAGTCCACTCAGGGACTGGAGGCTTAGTAGAGTCAACATTTGACCCTGAAAGAGGCATGTCCTTGGAAATAAAGCTGGCAGCTGGAACTGTAGGAAGAGTGGACTGATTGCTCAACTCCTTGGATTGAAAATCCGTAGACACAAAGTTAATAGGAACTGTAGGACAATCTGCAGGACTAGTAGATGGTGGAAGTGTCATAGTGTCTGAAGTAGTCGGTGGGTCAGAATTAGCCGGAAATGTGACATTTTGTAATTCTGTTGTATTGATCTCGGGGTTGGGGACCATTTGCTCCACTACAGGAGCAGACTGTGAAGGTTTGGCCTTAGGGAAAGCCGATGACTTATGGCCCCATTGTTGACAACCAGAGCACTGAAGAGGTAGCCAGGGGTAAGAAACTTTGATTGTAACATTTTCCTCCTGGAGATGAATAGAATGTGGTATTGGCTTTTCCAGGTCCACAATAACTAGAACCCGGGCCACATTCAGACGCATGCATCTTTATGTGTTAGGGTGGAGCTTTTTCGTCTTGCCGACAATATCCCCAAGATATTTGAGACCCTTGACAGAGAACAAAGAATCCAGAACATGATGAAAATCCATCCACGACGGCATGGACGATAAATCGGGCATGGCGAGAGCCTGCGAAGGGGACCATTCCTGCACAATGAGGAGAGATTCAGCGATGTGCCAATTTTCACAGCGAGTTACGCGTGAACGCATATATGTCGAGTTAAGACGAAAAAGAATTGTATCAAAACAAATAAATTGAGCATCACTCCAAAGGATTTTATCCTGATATTTCCAAATTCGATTGATAGTCGCATGAATCTTCTCAATGTGAGGGGAGTCTCCAACAAAGTAATCAACTAGAAATGAAGACCAAATGGGTTAAGCATTCTGTAAAATGTTGAGTGGCACTCTAACCGAGGCGATGTAATTTTGGACAGAGATAATAGAGTCGATAGGCGGAGATACAGTCTCAAAGATCACTTCACTCCATTGCGTTGCGCCTTGAGCTGGAGCAGGGAGAATGACAGATGTAGGAGACGATGCGAAACCTGCAATAGAAAAGAAAGGATCACGAATTATTGGACTGAAGGGAACAACATGTGAAGATGAATCACACGGTTTTGGAGAGCCGGGAAGATTGTTGGACGAAGGAGGGAAGCCTGCCGCCGGAGGTTAGCCTGAGGCGGCACCACTCATGGAAAATTTTAAAATCGCCGCCTAATCCACTAATCTTCTATATATGTCAAAATTTTATGTTATACATACCATAAGTAAAAGTTTAAAATGTTGAAAAAAAATTCAATGTATTATTACTATAATTTCTTTTTTTTTTTTTTTACAAAAAGTGAGAAACCATAACGTTTAGTTATAATCTCCACAATGTCTAATGTCAAATAATTATACTTTTGACATGTCCTTAAATGACATTAAGGGTGATGTTTGACTCAATCGTAGTTAGTTTTGGTCTAAATGTTTTCTTGTTTACATTTGCTACTATTCTTATGAGTTTTTTTATTAATAGATTATTTAGCCTTATGGATATATAGGCTTATCTTCCATCATGATTATAAACAATTTTGTTCTATTTTTGTAACTTGTTAGTTTTGTTAATATATTTTTGAATATATAAGTTATTTTATTATTTTTATTTTCGCTCTTTCTTAAAATTTAATAATAACATATTATTAAAATATTATACGGTATACCTATAAAATAACATGTTATGCTAAATTGTTTTATGTTACAATAAATTAAATATTTGAAATTTTGTTTTGAATATACCATAAGTTTAAAATATAATAAAGCAATTTATTATTAAAGAATTTTTTTTATATAAATGATGAGAAATTTTAACATTTAGTCATAATTTCTACCAATATTTAATGTCAGCCAATTATAACAAATTTAAAGAATAAACCACCTACTACAAATGAAGTTAAACAAATTTCGTTGAGTTATTACACTTCGTTGGGAACATGAATAAGATTACATATTTAAACAACAGTCTTGAATAGTTTTGACATGTCCATAAATGACTATAAAAATAAGAGTGGTGCATGTCTCGAACTTGTATGTATTTAGTTAATATTGGTCCAAGTGTATTCATTTTGCACTGGATTTTATATTTATAAGTTTTATCTTTTTATTAATTGATCAATTGGCCTTATGGGCCTATGAGTTATCTTCTGTTATGATTTTTGTACTAAGTTTTATTTTTATTTGCGTGAAATTGTTAGGTTTGTTAATATGTCTTTTGAATATTTGAGTTTTTTTAAATTAAATTTTATGATTTTTTTCTCTAATTCATAAAATTTGAAATAAGATATTATTAAAATATTATTATATATATTTTTATCTTACATCAAATAAAATATTTGAATTTTTATTTTAGATATACCACAAGATAAAGTATTAAAATGATAATAAAAGAAATGTGTCATTACAAAAAAAACTTTTGTTTTTATAAATGGTGAGAAATTCTAACATTTAGTTATAATTTCCACCATTTTTTATTGTGATCCAATTATGACATATTTAAGGTATAAATTATCCACTTCAAATAAAATTAAACTAGTACTCTCGAAGTATAAGACATCTATTTCTTTGGTAAATTCTGTTTTTTATTTGTTTCAGAATATTAATATTTTGTCTCTTTTAAAAAGAATTGAATGCATGTGTAACATGTGGTTTCGAAAATGGTTTTGCATATTTAAAAGCAATATCGAATACTTTTGACGTGTTCTTAAAAGACTCTAAAAGTAAGAGTGATGCATGTCTCGAACATGTATATATTACGATAGTTTTTGTCTAAGTGTCTTATTGTTTACATTTCCTACTGTCTTTATGAGTTTTATCTTTTTATCAAATGATCATTTAGTCTTATGGGCTATATTCGATTATGATTTATGTACATGATCTTTTTTCTATTTGTGTAAATTGTTAATTTTGCTGATTTTTTTGTTAATATGTCATTTAAATACCGAGTTTTTCTACTTTTAAGAAAAATTTAGGTTTTTTATTTTTCTATATTTCATAAATTTTAAAATAATATATAATTAAAATATTATTTGGTATATATATATATATATATACAATAACAAGTTATATTAAATAATTTTATGTTTCATCAAATAATATATTTGTAGTTTTATTTTATATATACCATAAGTTAAAGTATTAAAATGATAATAATAAGTCAAATTATTATGATAGAAATTTCTTTTATTTCTATAAATGGTGAGAAATCCTAAAATGCAGTTATAATTTCTACTAGTGTGTAATGTTTGCTGAATATAATACATTTAAAGTGTAAACCACCCACTCTCTAAATGAAGTTAAAATAGTTTTGTTGAGTTATTATTCTCAAAGCACTAGTCAATTATTTGTTTTCTGAATTCTCTTTCTTTTGTTCGGAATATGAATATTTTTATCTTTTTGAAAAATTTATTTGACATGAGTTTTTGACAATGATTTTATTAGATATTTAAACAAAACATATGATGATTCCCTTAAATCTTGAATACTTTTGACGTGTCATAAAATGACTTTTCAAGTAGGAGTGATGCATGTTTCGAACGTGTATGTATTATAGTAATTTTGGTTATAGGCCTATGGGCTTATCTTCGATCATGATTTTTCTACAAAGTTTTCTTTTTCTCTTTGTGTGAATTGTGAGTGTTTTATTTTGTACAAAATTTTATGATTTTATGATTTTTTTCTATTTCTTAAAATTTAAAATGATGTAATATTACAATATTATATGTTGTAAATTTATAAATTAACAGGTTATTATTTAATTATACATAAAATAAAAAATTTTAATTTTTCTTTAGATATACCAAGTTTAAGTATTAAAATGATAATAAAAAGTTAATGTATTATTGTAAAAATTTCTTTTGTTTTTTACAAATGGTGAAAATCATAACATTTAATTATAATCTCTACCAGTGCCTAATCTTAGCCAATTATAACAATTTTAAATTGTAAACCACTTATTCCAAATAAAGTTAAACTAGTTTTATTGAGTTATTACTCTCAAAGCACTAGAAAAAGATTTGTTTGCTAAATTTTCTTTCTTTTGTTTCGAATATATATATTTTGTCTTTTTGAAAAAGTTGTTTGAATGCATGAGTAACATATGCTTTCAACAACTTTTTTTATTACATATTACTAAAACAAACAGATGATGATTCCTTTTAAGTCTCAAATGCATTTGACATGTTCTTAAATGACTTTTAAAGTAAAGATAATGCATCGAACATTTATGTATTATATTAGTTTTGGCCTAAGTATCTTTTTTGTAACCACTTGCTACTTATTTATTAGGTTTGTCTTTTTATTCATGGGTTATTTAGCTTTATGGACCTATGAACTTATCTTCGATCCTGATTTATGAACAATTTTTTCTTTCTATTTTTTTGAACTATGAGTTTTGTTAATATGTCTTTTGAATATATGATTTTTATTTAACTTTTAGAAATTTATGATTTTTTATTTTCTGTCTTTCTTAAAATTTAAAATGATGTATTATTAAAATATTAGATGGTTTATTAACAAAATAACATGTTATATTAAATAATCTTATGTTACATTAAATAAAATATTTGAAAATTTATTTTAGATATACCATAAGTTAAAGTATTAAAATGATAAAGAATTTATTTTGTTATTATAAATGGTGAAAATTTTTAAAATCATGACTTTTAATACTTTAACTTAAGGTATATCTAAAATAAATTATAGTAACATGCTATATTTAATAATTTTATGTTACATTAATTATAAAAGTATTTTATGAATATATAAATATTTAGTAAATTTATTTTGACTTATAAATATCAAATTTATAATTAAAATTACAATTTTATTTAACTATTTGTACTACGTGAAAACTATATTTTACAAAATAAAATCAATTTCGCGCATATCACAAACTATCAACTAATTTATTACTTAAAGTTAAAATTTAGTGGAATAAAAGTTAGAGAAAATAATTTCATAAATTGTAAGATTTTGGATGGTTCTTCTGAATATTGGAAGAATAGGGTTATAAATACTTTTTTCGCTAGTATTTTAATAATACAAAAAAAGCAATTACAAATACTATTACAATTGTTGATACCAGGTTTAACACATATCCAAAAGCTCATTTCTAATGAAGACCCAGGTGGGAAATGACCTGTAGAATCCAAGGCGACCTAGAAGGCTTGAAGCTAAATTGGACCGATCTCACGAGTTAGGCCTTCCAGCTCGAAGCCCATTAGGTCAAAACATGTAATTAGAGTTTTAAGCATGTATTCTTAGTACAAATATCCATTTGATTACTCTAAAAAGATATATGAAATTCTTCTTGAGATTATTCTAGCCTTTAACCCACAAGATCAAAGACCTAACCTATTTGTTAAGTCTTGATTCAATAGTTGGCGACGTCTGAGGGGATATTTAGCTGGACGATCTTACAATCTCTTTTATAGGGAAAAATCAACCGGATCAATGACGATGTGATTAATAGAAAAAGCACCAGAAAGATCCACCGGCACCACCGCTGATGCGGGAATCATAGACGATCAAATCGACATAACGGGATCAGATCGCGAAGATGAGATCCCCGAGATCACCATGCGGGACATATTGAACCAAATGAACAAGAAGAAGGCAGAAACCGCTAAAATCAGAGCAGAATCACAGAACCTAAGGGCACAGTTGGAGGGTATCACTGCCTCCACAGAAGAAAGGGATGTGCGCACCGTGAACCAAGATTTGTTCGGAGCATCCCAGCAGACACCCGAAACGGCAGCTGGACATGAAGGTCGACCTGACTACGTTAACACAGCAAGATTCAGAGGCACAACTGAGGATGCCGAACTCCAAAACATTCGTGAACAATTAAAATTAATGAGCTCGCAGGTACACCAAGCCACCAGCTCGGCTCCCGACATTCTTCGTGCCATAAAAGAGACACAAAGGACGCCATTCTCCAGGAGGGTCACCGATGTTGCAGTTCAGCACTCTGCCAAGATCAAGTTTGCGAGATATGATGGTAGGCACGATCTGGTCCAGTACCTAACGACTTTCACCATCGCCATGGCACGAGCTCAATTCTCCGCAGAAGAAAGAGATACAGGTTTGTGCCAACTCTTTGTTGAAAATTTATCAGGATCAGCGCTAGATTGGTTCTCCCGTTTTGAACCTAGAACCATCAACAGCTTCTAGCAAATTTTAATCGTATTTATTAAGCATTACTCAATGTACATCGCGAAGAAAGCTTCGACAACCGAGCTATGGATGCTATCTCAGTAGGAGGGTGAATCATTAAAGGACTTCATTGACAGGTTCAAGGGAAGTGTAGCTCGAATAGTAATTAATGATGAAGGATCAACCGCCGCTCTACGGAAAGCCCTTTGGTTTAATTCAAGGTTCAAGGATGAGTTACTCATCAATCCACCACAAATACTAGAAGACGCACTCCATAGAGCCAACAAGTTCATCGAAATAGAGGAAGAACATGTTGTAATGTCTAAAAAAACATCACGTCATGAAACCAAGCCGAGATAGGGAAGAGATTCCTCGGGAACCTAGGCAGCACTACTCAAGAGACAGACGAGGTCGTTCTACCTACGCGATCACCGAAAGTCGGAAAACCACAGACCAACCTCCACCTTCCGATGACGACCCAGAGGCATACTGTGATTTCCACAAACGAAGTTGGAAAAAAACTGCAGACTGTCGTCACTTACAGGCTATTTTGCTAAAGAAATTTCAGAACTGAAAAATTAATACCAACAGAAGTAGGTACAACGATCAAAGACAAAACGTGATCTCGTGGCATAATTCGGCCACAAAGGTTAAACCCACCACATCAGCACAATTCGGGAAAAGAGCTCACATACTATCGACGATATGACACCCCCCAATCAAACTCGAGATTGTAGCCCAGATGATCGAGCTACGGAAGGATCACTACCAAGAAGACGAGTCAACGTGATCATGGGTGGCTTAACTTCATGCAATGATTCAGTAAGATCTATCCGAAACACCGAACAACAAGCTGTTACCGCACAAAAGAAACAAACAGACATTACGCCGACCTCC
This sequence comes from Iberis pinnata, assembly GCA_900406425.1. Classification (NCBI taxonomy): domain Eukaryota; kingdom Viridiplantae; phylum Streptophyta; class Magnoliopsida; order Brassicales; family Brassicaceae; genus Iberis; species Iberis pinnata. The sequence continues at coordinate 5,105 of OVBE01008977.1, read as the reverse complement.
CAGCCACTTGAGTTTGGGGATGCCAACCTAAAAGGATTGAGTCAACCCCACAACGACTTCCTAGTTATCGAGCTGGTCATTGCAAATACAGAGGTAGCTAGAATACTATTCGATACAGGAAGCTCGGTGGATATCATTTTTAAAGAAATGCTAGACAACATGGGCATCAGCATCGACCTAATCAAAGACGGCAGCAAAACACTCACATGTTTTAGTGGCAAAACCGTCTCTTCCACTGGAACGATCAAGTTGCCAGTTCAGGTCGGGGGCTCCACCCAAATGGTCAAATTCGTCGTGATGGAACATAATTCAGCGTTCAATGTAATCTTAGGAACACCATGGCTTTATTCCATGAAGGCAACAGTATCGACCTACCACCAGTGCATCAAATTCTGAACAAGCAGGGGGACGTGGACGATTAGGGGAAATTAGCGCGTAGCTCGGACCTGTTTTCTAACGAAACACCGTATGCGAACCTTGCAGGTATCAGAGAAAATTGTAAGCCCTTGACCGGCCTATAACTCTACACCAGAGTTAGACAAAGTCGAACAAGTCAGTATTCACGCCGAGCACCTGAACCGTACTATAAGAATCGGGAAGGAGCTGGCCGAAAACATTAAAGCTAAATTAATCTTGCTACTAAGGAAGAAGGCCAGCACTTTCGCCTGGACCATGGATGACATGAAGGGAATTGTCCCTATCATCACTTGTCACGAGCTAAACGTCGACCCGACCTACAAGCCAATAAAGCAAAAACTTCGCAAACTAGAAACGGAACGCTCTCAAGAAGTCAACGACGAGGTAGAAAAACTCCTGAAAGCTGGTTCAGTCGCCAAGGTCAGATACCCAGAATGGTTGGCTAACCTAGTCGTCGTCAAAAAGAAGAATGGCAAATGGGACGTATGCATCGATTTCACCAATCTCAACAAGGCGTGCCCCAAAGACAGCTTTCCCTTACCTCACATACACATGCTTGTAGAAGCCACCGCAGGCAACGAGCTCCTATCTTTTATGGATGCCTTTTCAGGATATAACCAGATTATGATGCATCATGCAGATCGGGAAAAAAAGGCCTTCATCACGAACAGGAGAACATACTGCTACAAGGTAATTCCCTTCGGGATCAAAAAAGCAGGAGGCCGAGGAAGTTTACATCAACGACATGCTGGTTAAGTCCACCGAGGCCGAGGACCACGTGCAACACCTGGAGAAATGTTTCAAAACGCTCAACCTCTACGGAATGAAACTTAATCCAGCTAAGTGTACCTTCGGAGTCACATCAGGCAAATTTCTGGGGTACATCGTAACTAAGAGAGGGATCAAAGCAACCCCAAGCAGATAGGAGGCATCCTCAACCTACCAGCACCAAGAACGAAGAAAGAAGTGCAGAACCTTACAGGCCGCATCGTCGTGCTCAACAGATTCATCTCCCGATATACAGACAAGAGTTTACCCTTTTACCAGATCCTCAAAGGAAACAAGTGCTTCGAATGGGATCAAAAATGCCATGACGCATTCGACGAGCTCAAATCATACTTAACAACTCTCCCCGTGCTTGCCAAACCAGAAGACGACAAAATCTTCTACCTATATGTCGTAGTCTCCGAGGTAGCCGTTAGTGGCGTCCTCCTGAAAGAAAATCAAGGGGAACAAAAACCAATCTTCTACGTCAGCAAGTCGCTAAACGACGCCGAGATGCGATATCTGATCATTGAGGAGATAGCTCTGGCAGTAGTGTATGCATCCCGAAAACTACGACCCTACTTCCAGTCACATACTATCGTCGTACTCAGTAACCAGCCGCTTCGAACCATACTCCATAGCCTAAACCAATATGGCAGGTTAACCAAATGGGTAGTCGAGCTCAGCGAATACAACGTGGAGTATCAAAATCGTACATGTTCCAAGTCCCAGGTCCTCACAAATTTCATAGTCGAGATCCCACCTGGAGCAGATAGTACACCTCCACCAGAATCATGGAACCTTTATGTCGATGGCTCAAGAAGGAAGCAAGGGTCAGGTGTAGGTATCTGGCTCGAATCACTTACCGGAGAGGTACTCGAGCAAGCTTTCAGGTTCAAATTTGAAGCATCCAACAACGAAGCAGAATATGAGGCATTGCTAGCTGGATTGGGACTCACCAAGAACCTCGGCACCTTGCAAATACATGCCTTCTGCGACTCTCAACTTGTTACCAGCCAATTCAGCAGCGAGTACGCCGCAAAAAATGATCGGATATTGCGGTACCACCAGATGGTTCAGGAAAAAGCAGGCGAATTCAACAGCTTCGAGCTCACCAAAATTCCAAGAAACAAGAATCAGCTCGCCGACTCATTGGCAAACATAGCATCCACCAACAAACTCGAGTTGAAGCGAACTATCCCTATGGAGTACATAACTTCACCAAGCAACACTAACATGATGGCTAACGCCATCGATGAACTTATCTCTTTTGACCAGGAACAAAGTGAGCACGGAAAACCCGACTGGCGCACCGAGATAGCAGATTATATCTTTACAGGAAAAGAACTAGAAGAAAAATGGGCAGCACGGCGACTTCGAGCCAAAGCCGCAAGATACACCATCATAGATGGACAACTGTACAAACGATCTACTTCAGGAATCCTGCTACGGTGCATCAACGGAGACGATGTGTAGCAAGTCCTTGCCGAGCTGCATGAAGGAGCTGGCGGGAGTCATTCTAGCGGATGCTACCTAGCTCTAAGAATAAAGAAGCACGGACACTACTGACCGACGATGCTACACGATAGGCAGGAATTTGCCAAACAATGCGAGATGTGCCAACGACATGGACCAACGAATCATGCACCCACCAAACCGCTAAACGCTTTGACAAACCCCTACCCATTCATGAAATGGGGAATGGACGTAGTAGAACCTTTCCCGATTGTAACAAACAAACACAAGTTCATGATGGTAATGACAGATTACTTCACCAAATGGGTAGAAGCGGAATCCTATATGGCGATCAAGGCCAAACAGGTTTCATGTCTAAACTACCATGGACTCCCAGTTCGGTACAATGCAAAAAATATACAAAGTCGTTAACGACCTACGCTGTATGAGTATTGAAAGTACATGAATTTATATGGAAAAACATAATCTGCCGGCACGGCATCCTGTACAAAATCACGACAGACAACATAACTAATTTTTGCGCAAAGATAGCAAAAGCGTTCTGTGACAGGTGGACGGCGAACCAGTCGCACCATTAACCGAACTACATTATTTAAAACTAACAAATTACTTATTACTTGTGTTCTAGGTGGAATATCCGATTAAATCACTCCACACCGAGGTATCCACAGGTTAATGGGCAAGCTGAAGCCATCAACAAATCCATAGTTGACAGACTCAAGAAATGCCTCGATTCCAAAAAAGGACTATGGGCCAACAAACTAGACGGCATCTTATGGTCCTATAGAACTACACCTCGACAATCCACCAGTCAGACCAATTTCTCTCTAGCATACAGAATTAAAGCCTTAGCACCATCTAAAGCAGTAATATTTAGTTTACGCCGAGTCAAGCTACCAGAGAACGAAGCCACCAACAACACAATGCTACTTGATTCACTCGACGACATTGAGGAGATACGAGACATAGCACTATCACGGATAAACGCCTATCAACAAGCTATTATACGATACTACAACAAAGGCGTGAAGCATAAAAGGTTCAAAGTAGGAGACTTAGTCTTGCGCATGACTTACGTGAACACAGCAGAAGAAAACGTCGGTAAACTGGGAGCTCGGTGGGAAGGCTCATACAAAATATCAAAGATAGTCAAACCAGGAGTGTACGAACTAAAAGCTAAAGATGGAACACCGATCCCGAATTCCTGGAACACTACTAAACTTAAGAGATTTTATTCTTGGTTCCATTGTACCGTGAACTATGACATGGCTTGATCCTTGTTATCAGGGTACGTAGGCAACCCACTAGGTGCAGCTATTTCAATTAATAAAAACCATCTTATCCATAGGTTCAACGATCCCCAAATCAGAATCTCGACATTTTTCATAGTATTGAAGTATCTGACATACCAACTATCTTTAAAAAATATTAAAATAAGCCGAGCAACAACTCGCACATATCCTACGCTAGATAGGAATGTTGGCGAGATAAAATTTTTCTCGTTATGGCTCTAAAGACCATTAACAAAGCCGAGATCCGTCTCGCATACTCCTAAATATGAGTATTGAATACGTGCAAAGTCACAACGTCCGAGCTTAAATCTCCATATAAAAGTCAAGCTCCGACTCGCGTACTCCTAAAGACGAGTATTGAGCGTGTGCAAAATTACAACGTTTGAGCATAAGACTCAACATAAAATCCAAGTTCCGAATCGCGTAATCAGCTCAGCAGGTACCACGCCGCCTTTTCCCACTATGATCCGGATGCATCCAGAGTCCCTTTAGCTTGGGAATAGGAATGGATGATAGCATCGGCCTTGTCTCGGTCCTCCATGTGGCGCTGAAGCTTCTCGAGCTTTGTTGCACACTCAACTTGAGTCTCTCACCGTGTTAACACGAATTTCGAGGCTCGAGAGAGATAAAGCATTTTCATTTCGCTCTCATGCAATTTCTTGAGAGCAACATAAGCCTATCGCAGCTCAGAGAATTTAGTACCTGCTTGGTCTCGGGCTGCTTGCAGATTAACGAGCTCCGCCATAGCAAACTCTTGAGTGGCTTCGAGTTTGGCCCTTAGGGCAATGATGTCCTTAGTAGCAGATGCCGCCGTATCACTTAGCATCCTCTTTATAGCGGCTACCCTAGGTAGTCAGCTGCTTGATTACCTCGTCTTGTTTATTCAGCTTCAGCCGATCTTCGGTGATCCGTTTCTTGCCTTGATCGACCAGCTTCGACAACTTGACCAACTCCTCCTCATTACCGGACAAGGCTCCAAGTTTATTCTCATAAAAGGCAACGAGCTCAATTGGTCGTCACAAGAAGAAGAAGAAGATCATACCGTTAGCCCTGAGGTGATTCACTAAACTCGTGCATGCCTTCCTATCTTGCGCAAACGGCATGCCTCTATGCGCGAACGGCACGCCTCTATGCGTGAACGAGAATGCCCAGCTC